>JAQIXA010000194.1:0-55569 GCA_034699045.1 Nanhermannia cf. coronata Gr-Ori-00579 | reverse complement strand
CCAAAATTCGGCCGAAGTGAGTCGGGAGACATACCCTATCTTTCTTTGCATGTGTTTTTATCTATAAAAAATCATGTTTGGTTAAAAAAGGTCAATGCAAGTACTTGCCTTCCCCTCCTTAGTATCTACTTACTATGTATTACAAAGTACAGCTACTCTGTATATAGTGTAATTTATTAAGCTTAAATTAAAATTTAAAAAGACAGTCATGCAATTTATCAATGAGAAATAAATTTCACCTGTCCATTCAATTAAATTTTTACTCGATAACCTAATGGAGTTTTCATATCAAATTAAAATCAATTTTTTTATTTATAATACTTTGTAAGTACTAGTACATAGTACCCTACCTATACCATTTCTACAGCAAACCTACTTTTTGAAGATCTACTAAAATATCCTTATTTAGACTTTGTATATAGATATATGTACGAGAAAGCAGGCAGCAGCAGGCAGCAGCATTCTCGTAATAGAAAGCAGGCAGCAGGCATTAGATAATTCATTTATTCGATTTTATTGGCTACATTTATAGATAACACTTTAGCTACCTATACTATACTATAAAGTTTAAAAGTACTAAAAGTATAGGACCTATTGGTATAACTCTGATACACTTACAGCTGGGTAATTTTCATAGAATTACAAATTTTTATGTAAATACCTCAAGTAAATAATATTCAAAATGAACTTTTGTTTTTTGTTTACAAAATACTGGCATATTTTTTAATAAATTTTTATTAAAAATAAAAAGTATTGCGTTTTAAATTTTAAACATCTTTATATGATATCTAGAGTTGAATTCATATTCGTAGTATGAATTCAAATCATAGATACTTGACAAAAAACTGAATGAAATATAAAGAATATTAAAAGTTACTTATTTCTAGAATGCATTTTATTTTAGGTTAATTTGAAATTGAAATTAAAAATTTAAACAGAGCGAAAAATTTAAAGATCCAGTTGAACTCGCTGACATTTGTACGAATAATAATCCTAATATATAAGAAGGGTACAAAAAATTTCAGGACATTTTGTAATTTTTGACTCCTAGGCTGTCTCTTGACCCAAGATACTAAATTTACAGGATGAACTACTAGGAGTATTTCCTATGCTATTACAATACACAAGTTAGTTACGCTTGATTATACTATTAAAATTAGAATACCTATAGATAATGGTATAATTATAATGTAATTTAAGAAATTAGACGAATGAAACTGATTTTAAAATAAATTAACTGGGTAACTAGATAAATGTAATTTAAATTTTAGATGTTTTTATCATGTATATTGAATTGAGGTAAGCGAATTTCAGTTCAATTTAATTAATTTTAAGATATAAAGTATCAGTGGATATCTACTAAATCTACTAAAGGGATTTAATCATAATCTGGAAATGTTTAATTAGATAGCTAACCATATCCATAAAGCACTATTACTACTATATGTATAGGTACTTAAGTATTAATTAAACCTGTCTATAAAGCCAAAAAAGCTCAATTTGATTCAACAAGTTTTAATTAAACAAGTGAAATACAGTATAAGTCGAAGTATAGAGTCATTTAATGCTCGTATTTCAAATACTTTAATAATTATTAAGCAATTATTGAAAGCAATACCTGCATGAATACAAGGGCTGTATTAAGTATCTATAGACATACAGATACAGTATATTGAATATATGTATAGTTCTTAACTTCTTGCCTAATCATAAGCAATAATATAAATAAATAAATGCAATCTTACTTATAGATACTTTGTAATTATGGGACTTATACAAATAGTTTGAAATTCTCAATTTCAATATTTTCAAAGAAAATAAATTCTAACTAATTGAATTCAATTCTAACAATTTTTCGTCTAACAAAAGTTCCGACACTCATTAAATCCTTATTTAGTTTAGTCAAAAATCTTGTTTGAGATTTTGAATTCTTGAATACAAATATATTATCCAATAATAAGCAGGTACTTCTACGCCTTAACTTGAATTGTATCTCGTATAGGTAGAATAATACTATTATTATCATTAGTACAGATATTACAGATATTAAATAGTAAATAAGGATTATTAAGAGTATCGGAAGTTTCACTTTTTTTGTATCAAAAAAGTTGTTGTTGACTCGCACTTGGGGCAAAACTTTTTCTTCTTTTTTGTCAAAATCTACAAATTATTTTTCTTATGGCCTTTTGAGCAGCTATAAATTACAGCTAAATTTCTACATAAAGTTTATTCAAAATTTTGAACAAAAACCAAAATAATATTTTCTTAATATTCGATCAAATCAATCTCCAATTTCTTCTTACTTACATGCATACTATATATACCTACCATATATATTATTTATATTATACCTACCTATATTTATCATTAGTAATTAGTAAAATTAGTAATTATATACTTACTCTTAGTATCTGTATCTGTGCTAAAAAAAAAACCCGTATTTTGCTAAAAAAGAACCTTGTAGGTAGGTAAATAAAATAATTTCAATTTTTGTCGCATAATTTGTAAATTTTACTGTAAGTTTAATTGTTAATGGAGGCTAAAATCTTCAAAGGCTCAAAAAATAAAGTTCTCTCTATACCTACTCGTATATACGAATAGATATATATGTTATGTACCATAGTATAATGTGTCTATTTAATATGCAAGTCATATCTGAAGCATAAATTTAATGATGTAATTTATCAAGATATATACCAGAGCAGTAAAAGTAGGGTACTTTATGGAGATATTTTATTCTATTCCATTGTACTAATCTTAAGTACTTATCCTTAGTATTGTAAGGCATTAGTCTGCAAGTCTATTCTCACTACCTATAACTTACAATACAAATATAAACTGATCTATCGGTAAAAGCCCTACCGAAAATTGAAAATATTCGAATTTTTCAAGTCTTGTTTATAAAGTATATAGAAAACGTTGTTGTTAGAGAGGAGTTTTACCTACTATGTATGACCATACCTACCTACTATTTTTTTTATAAAAATAAAAATATTTAGTTTTGTAAGTTTAGAAACTTTCACCTTTCTGTGAAAGTTTTGCTGCTTAAAAACTTATTTCTAGACTATTAGTACCATACCATACCTTATCAGTATCAGTATCAGTGCCTTAAATATTTCCAATAATCCATTGCAGTCAAATATTTTTACCTTATATGTACAGTAATAGGTACTTATACATATAATATGTAGGTAAAATGTGATACACTGGTATTGTACTTGCCTAATACTTGTAGTAGAACACTACACATTTATAGTGTTTAGTGTAGGTACAAGGTATTTATAAAATAAATAATCTATTGCAGTATTATGTAATAGAGTATATTTTACAAGGGAAATTTTACGGATAAATGGCTTGGAACTAATGAAAATGGAATGAAAATATATATCTACTTTATTTGACTTTATTATACAATATGTAATACTTAACAAGTATTAAATAGATATAGATATAGGTATATGAATCCAGTAGATATACCTACTTACCAAAATTGCATTTTTAAAAGTTAAAAGATGAACATAAATTCAATTTTTAAAAAATTGTCCCGAATCAAATTTAACAAATTGAATTCAAAATGCAGAGCACAAAAGTTCCATTATGCTAAATTAAAAGTAGGGTACTTATACAAGTATAGTTCTAGTTTCTATCTACTGTAATTTAAATCTTTAAAATTTTACAAAATTTTGGAATTTTGGCATGCTCTATTAGCTTTTACAAATTAGGTTAATTAATACCCTTTAAGCAAAATATTGGTCTTAAAAAAGCAGAGTATCATAATATGTAAGATACTTTACATATAATTTTATGTACTGATATCATATTTTTAAAATATATTACACCCTATTAAACGATTAGGAGAAATTGCAATTCTCTAATCTTAAGTACCAGATACAAATAGTTGAAATCTCAATCGATATTTTGCAATTTTTGAATGTCTTGTCCAACTTTCGTCCTTTATTTATAATAAGAATAAGGTATAGACATACTGTACTTGAATACAGATAATAATTATTATCTGGGCTCGAAGGGTTTAGATTGTAATCCAAGATTTTAGATTGAAGATTCTCGAGAATTCGGCTTCTTTTTATTAGTATACAATACAATACATACTTCTAATCAAAATTGTATTTTAGACAGATAATAAGATCTAGTAACTTAAGTATATGAACCTAATTATTAATAAATCATAAACTATATATACTGTATATATGTATAAATGCTGAGTACTTGAATTTCTCTATAAAATAAATTAGATTTAAATTAAATTAATTTTTGATTCTGATTTTGATTCTATTTTTGATTATAATTGAGAAATACAAAATGTTTGACATTTTGAATGGCATGCTGAGCATATTTCTTATTAAAATAGTAAAACCATATATAGAAATGCATCCAATTTTAAAATTTCTAAGAATAATTTCTTTATTTTAAAATTTTAGATTACTTTCCTTCATGGAAATGCACTATGGTTAGACATTATTAAAAAGTAGGGCAATACTGACTTACTATATGTATAGACAGACTACTTATTATTTCCTTTTTATAAGTAGGTACTTATTTGTCTAAAAAATTTGAAAAATGCATTACTTTCTAAGCATAAGCTGAAAACATTTTGATTTACCAACAACTAGACTAGAGATAGATATGTATGGTAAGTATGTACTTATCCTTTGAACTTTTTTTATTAAATAAACAAGTTAAAAAAACAAAATACCGTCTGCATTTTTATTTGCAAACAAATATGTAGTACCTATCTGTATAAGTTTCTAGTAGGTAGGTAATGTATGGTACTTATTAGGATATAATTAACTACTCTTTAGTTAATTATTAATTGTGCGAGCAAAGAGTTGAATATACTGATATCAAAAATTACTCCAAGATTTGAGCCTAAAGGTCAACATCCGGGTCAAACTGATGTCAAATTAGTCATCTCTGTCAATCACTTACTCTCATTTAGGATTTTTCCCATTTGATTAACATGGGGCACCTTAAAGGGTCCACAGCATTGCCTAGGGTAGGGCTACTTGAAATTTTTATAGAAATGGCTCAACTAGACCCTATAAGGGTTAAAGTCCTTTTTCCATGCCAAGTTCAGTTACTATTGGCTAACAGTTTTCGAGTAATATTCTGAACACTGAACAGTCAGACAAACAAAGAGACAGACTGATTAAGTGCAAGTAAAGTTGAATACATAGTAAGAGCTCGCTTCGCTCGCACAATGATAGTGAGTAAATTTTTTTGTTTCAAAATCTGAATCTGAATTAATTATGATTAAATTAAGTGAAACACTTGAAAAGTTGGAATCTACCCACCCTTGAAATTTTTCTCAAAGTCAAAGGATTTACTAGTTTAATTTGTATTTTAAATTTTAACTTTTATTATCATTATAAAAGTAAGTAGGTAGGTAGATATATGCACCTAATACCTACATGGACAGCACTATATTCTGATTGTAATTGAAGGTTACCTATTCTAGTAAACTAGATCTAGAAATTATGTAAAGCAAGTAAAAGTAGACTGACTTATTATATCTAGTTAAATAAAGTATGCTGAGATTGGCCCTACCTTCATTAAAAAATATAATTTAATTCCGTTTGAGACCTTAAGGGATTAATAATGTTGTTGATAGTTAATACCTTAGATTACAGTATACCTTAGGTATTATGCTATGAAATAAATTCAAAATTTCATATGCATATAAAACAAAATACCAGTAGGTATTCTGGATTCTAGATAAATTTTAATTTCCCAATATTCCCTTTGAGAACACTTGTAATTCGAGTAGGCACATTTCCTAGTCAAATGCAAATGTCAGGGTTTTTGGAAAATTGTCTATAAATTGCTAATATCGAGATTTCTCAGAGAGAGGATGGTTGAAAAAACCAGATTTAGGTGCAAACTATACTTACGAGTACAATATTTAGAAGACAACATTACAATATAATAATTAAATATGTAAATAATAATTAGTTATGTTATAAATAAAGGATTCCTTGTCAACTGCAGAATTCGTAGAATTTAGAATAAATTCCTTTGGGGTTTTTGTACATCATTTAATAAATTTGGTGGTCAAATTATGCTATGTATGTATCTAGTTAGATGAAATCATTTCAAGTTCTAAGCCAGTGGGTTACCAGAAAATGTTTAAAATTCAATTATTTTTGATTTAAATGATGAGATTGAAATGTCAGGCTAACTAATCTAGAGTTAGTTCATAACATTTTTTGAATATTATACTATATAGGATAAATATATCTACTTATGTATTGGTTGTATTATCTTATATAAATAATTTGTATCCCCTTATAGTTGTGCTGATTATTGATTATACTCAGAATGTATTGTGCCAATTTGTATTCCGTATTTATGAATTTGAATATTTTAAGAGGAAAATCAAATTAAATGTACAATACTTACTTAAGTATATTAAGAGTGGGCTGAATAGTTGTGGGAGTATAAAATCTATAATACTCCGTAGTAGGAATAATACTCCGTAGTAGCATTATTATTATGTAAATATTTTAAAATTTTAGAAATTTTAAATAATCAGAAGGCCCATATTGTCAAATGGACATTGGAAATTTGAAGGATTTCACAGGGAGGATGATTCCAAAATCCATGTAGAAATTTTTTTTTTTTCATACTAGCTATATGCGAGATCTTATAGTCAGGCTTTACTCTACCCTAAACTTTAAAAAAATTTCTAATTTTAGAAATATTTGTATTGAATTAATTGACTTTAGATAAATTATGATTTAGTTTTATTGACTATTTATTTTAACCTTGAACTGCGGTTTCCAATGTATTATCCAATTGCCTAAAACTAAAACAAAAACAAAAACAAAAACTATTGCTATGTTGTGGTATGCATGCATAGAGAACAACATTTTAAAACATTTAAAATTAATTTCATGAGTAGGTAAATACAAATAAAGCTGTTTTTGTACCTAATATACGAGTACAATTACAAAAACTTTTGAAATTTAACTTTTTTTTCTATTTTTTAAGCTGTTGCAGTCTCGGTTTCAATTTGGACTTTAGTATCAATTTCATTGGAAAGATATTTCGCTATATGCCGGTAAATTACATTACATTACAATAAAAAGAATAAAATATCAATTTAGTTTTTAGTAGTATTTTTATTTGAAATGTTATTTGATATAAAGTATTATTCATGTAGTATCTAGTAGTACCTTTAGTAAAATCAACTACTCTACTACTAATGATAGTACCTACTACATAGTATTATTATTAGTATTATAAAATAGCTAATGTAATTTGAATTTGATTCTTGATAGACCACTCAAATCCCGGAAATGGCAGACGAGATCTCATGCTTATAAAATGATAGTCGGGATTTGGATTGTCACTCTGCTTGGAAATACTCCTATTGCGTTCACCTCACAACTTCAGCCCATAAGAGATACAGGTTAGCTTTATATAGATTCTAAAAAATGTCTAAAAAATCATCCAACTTGTAGGGTACTTGTATTATGGAATTACACACATAATTTTGATTCATTAAAATAATAGTCAATCAGAATTTAAGTTAAATGTGTAAAAAAAGACTTTTATTGAGATTACTTATCCATAAATAAGAAGATTAGAAAAGTTTGATAAAATCTACAGTCTAAATGAGCACAGTTACAGACAGGACTATTTTTTTGCTTTATTTTTGGTCTTAAAAACTCCATGTACATTTTGTAATGTCTGGTAAAACAAGACTTCATTTCTGCATCCTCAGATCCCTATATCTCAACCTCGACTGAAATAAAATCGAAATTTCGAGCTTTAATATATGCCTTAAATATTGTACCATGCTCAACTTACTATTAGTATATTAGGGTTCAAAATCTTAAAAAATCTGAGCTTAAAATACTAAAAAATCGAACAAAATACATATTTGAAAAGTTCGTTTTATACTTATGTTTAGATGTCTAAATTCATATAGTGTAGCTTATATAGTAATAGTAAGCTCTCTGTTTATAGATAAAAAAAGATTTTTTTCCAAATTTCGAAAAAAATTTGAGAAAAAACCAAGTCTATTGAACCGAACTGAACCTTTGCTTAAATCAAAAATCAGATAAAACACGGAATTGATTCTCAAGTGTAGCATTTAAGATTGATTTTCAAATACTTTCTCAAGACAAATAGCTCTCTAGTATAGCTATAAAATAAATAGTAGAAGTAGTTATAATACCTTTCAAGTCAAGTCAATTTAATTAAATTTAATGATCCATTTTATTGTATCTTAACTTAAGTAAGTACCCTACCTAGTTTAACATTGAATATGTACCTATGTATTTATCCAAGTAATATTACTTTGTAGTAGTTATATCATCGTCATTACTATTACTATTACTATTACTCCTAACTATACTTCTGTTCAAGATAAGATTCAGAAAAATTTGTAAAAAGAATTTCATTCTGTTTCATTCTGAATGAGATTTAAGACAGGTACATAGTTAGTGCCTAAGGTACTAATATTTATATGTAGAGCCTTAAAGCCAGCCAACCTACTTTGATGCGATATTGATTTCCATTTTTATATATATTTTATGTAATTGTAATAATACCAAGGGACCAGCAGTCAAAAGCCCCTTTCGTTTTAGTAGAGATGTGATTAGTGTCTTTCCTGGCAAGCTCGATGTCACGTAATGTGTCATTTTAATTAAAATTGTATCTATGTTTATTATTATTAAATCTTAAAAGTATGTACTGGATTTACAAATTTTTTTATGAAATCTTAACGAAAATGAACTATGTAATGTCATTTTGATGGTAAAATTAATTTAAACTTTGGAATATTGACATACTATTCATTGACACTTTTTGTAATATTTTGAGCAAATAAATACGAGTCAGGATCTGAACTCGAGTCTACTGTTCGAAATTCTCTAATAATACCCGCAATCTTTAATCCTACCCGAATATATATACTGATAGAGATACCCTTTAGTAATCGAGGTTTAACCCTAAGGTACATTTTCTTTCCTCAGATGATCCTTTGAGATTTGAGGCTTTAAAAAGTCGTAATTTTTTGTAAAAAAAATACTTTTGCCTGGCATAGATAGAATTTCAATTTTTTGTTTCAAAACTATCATCCACACTACCAGGCAATGTAAAAGTATTATAATGTAGTACTTATATACCTAATACTTGCCCTTTATACTCGTAAAAGTACCTACATTATAGTATAGTAATCTGTACATACTACAAATAATAAAAAGTAAGTATTATTATTATTATAATAAAATTACTTGACTTTAATAATACCATAGGTGTATAAAGTATATACCTAGGTTATGGTTCATAAATAATTATGAGTTTTACCTATAAGGCAGGATATATGACTTAATATTGTAAAATGTCAAATATCTTTCTATTTATCTGCACCTATCCACCTATCTGTCTATTTTATATCTACTGATAGAATATGTACATTAATAAGTTTCCTATCCGGGTGCTCAAATCGAGTACTAGTTTACGAAGTAAGTAGATATGATATGTATCTATTTACCTCAAGTACCCAGCTACTACCTACCCTACTACCATATTATTTGTACATATTTAGGCACTTTTTTTTGAGATACAAGTACTTTTATTCTTCTGATACTCATTAGAATAAATGTGAAAGAGTATCAGGATTGAATTTGACAAACAAATAGCAGAAAAATTTATTTTCTAGCAGAAGGTACTCTTATTTCAATGTAAAAAGACCTAGGTACATAAAATTTTATAATTTTTGGTTTTTTATAGGTCGATTCAAATGCAGAGAGATTTGGCCTGACTTGGAAACTGAAAAAATCTTCAATTTACTTCTGGACTTTATCCTTCTCCTCATACCACTCTGTATAATGGCCATCGCCTACTCACTTATCGTGTCCAAGCTCTGGAAAGGACTCCAAAATGAGATAAAACACACAAGAACCACGTTTTACACACCACATCAACAGCAGTCAGGTCAGTTTTCAAAATAATATCCTACTTACTTACCAGGGTAAAATATTGGAAAAATATTCATTGGTTTCTGTCAAACAGCGAAAATGACGGAATTAATCAGAGCTTGAAAAAATTGAACCCCAAATTGTAATATACAATTTGAATATTAATTTGAATATTTGAATCAAAAATCATAGTAAAGTTTTTGACTTTATTTATCGGTAAGTATATGTCAAACTAGACACGTTTTTTGCTATACTACATATTTAGATGGTATACACATTTTCTGAAAAATAGCCTAGTTAGGGTACTATTAATAAATACTATTAGATAATGTATCATTTTAGTAGATTGAGTAGTAGTTATTTAGGTAATTTTAAAAGTAATGTTAAAAATAGAAATTTTCAATTTCTATTTCTATTTCTACACAAAAGCAAAAAGCAAAACCGACGCTAATTCTAATTATGTAGCTACTTTCTACTTTCTAGGTTTTTTGGATAGATAAATACATTATGAGTATTACCTAGATATCTATAAGTAATTATTAGGCTGATAATTGTAAATAATGTACAGATACCTAAATAATATAAATATAAATAGTAGGAGTATAATAGATCAAATTGTATTATTTAACATTTTATTTACATACTTAAATTCTTTTAGTACCCTACACTTGTACTGTAGTGTCTAAGCGTTGTGTTCATCCAATTACCCCCATCAATTAATACATAATATATATTTAGTTCCATTCCATTAAATATTGGCCATATTGATCATAAGTAAATAACAATTTTGATACGAATTGCCCGATTTTCTACACAACTGAATAATCTAACTACTAATGTTAACTATTACTGTATTTACATTTGTCCTTATAAAATCTTTTAATTATTTATATAATTTATCCTGATTACTGATCTTGAGTATCCTGAGTATCCTGATTACTTTTACTGATCCTGAGTACATGTTAATGTTAATACTGAATACGAATATTAGGTAGGTACTTGTATAACAAAAGTTTCAGATTTCAATTTACAAATCTGTATAGATTACTTCAAGTAAAATTATAATGTAAACTAATCATGGGAATTGGGAATAAAAGCAGTTTTGTAATTCCTCAAATATCCGTGGTTTGAGGTTTTAAGCCCATAAATACCTACTCAATAATCAATATGACTAAGCAGTAAATTGTAGAGGTACTTGAAAGAGTTTATTGCTTTAAAAGATGCTTTTTAATTTATAACATTAGAATTAGAAATCGAAATCGAAATGAACGTTATACAGAAATTTTACAATAATGTAGCCAGATAGGTTTAGTTACTGCTATTTGGATTTGGATTGCAAATTGCTAAATTTAATTTAATTTATTAGACCGAATTTAAATGTAAAGGGTAAATTAAATCAAATCAAATCCGTCCAGATATTTTGGAATTCTAGGGAATTGGTCAAATTTAAAATTTCCCTGTTTTTCTTTGCATAAATAATTCAGCAAGAGATTTAGTTCAAGGTTGACTTGCATTTCAATTTCATCGAATGCAAAATGATTTAAAGGGATTTACTTTATAAAACAACATAAATTTACTGATAGTTTTTAGTGCTAGCTATGGTCTATGAACTAATAAGGTAGATATATAGTACCCTACTATAGTAAGATTCTCAATACTCTTTTTATGCAGAGATACTTTACATTTTAATTAGAGAGAGTAACTTTTTGGGTTTATTTTATCTGAGATGGTAAAATTTTCTTTAGAATCCAATTCAAGGAAACTTTTTGACAAAATAATATCATTTTACAATTTACAGTGCATCTTCTAATTGGACAAAATGACCTAGAAAAGCATCTTGAATCCATTGATTTTTTTTGATATATAAAAATTCTACATAATTTATTTATACGAATAGGTAGGTAGGTATGTAAGTATACCAAGATTGAAGCTGGAGTTGGAAATAACTTTACATTATTGAGATAATACCTAGGGTCTAGGTATTATACTGGTAGTATTTAGTTACTTGTTTTCCAAAAAAATGTAAAATTTCCAAAATTGTAAATCAAAACCAGTCTACTGGTTTTATAATACCAATTTGTGAAAAAGCTTTAAAAACAACATAAGAACTCTTGAGAATTGAGTTTTCGAGAACTTGAAAAAAACAACTTTTTGTCTTTTGTTTCGACCTATCTCGCCACTAGCCATATATGAGTATGTACAACCTATAAATAAACTAGTAATAGATAGCCATGTCGCAAGCGACTTAATATTTCAAACTGGAAAAGCCACTCGTATTACAATTTAAATTTATTGAAATTCATTTCTATAGACAGTGCCTATACATGGAAATACTCACAAGTCCAGATTAAATAGAGAAAATATTTAGGAAAAAATTCAATATTCCTCACTTTTTGGACTATTTTTGCTGACCAATTTATGTCACATTCGTAGACACAGAAGATTGAGTTCGCTTTAAAAACACGGTTCAAAAAATGATATTATGTGACTCAAAATATCAGAATTAAGCATCCTTGCACTGGTCACCCGGGAGTCGACCTAGGCCAGGTCATTTGTCAATTTTTCCTCGGGAGATTTGTGTAATATTTTGTAGATATTAAAATTTTATTGTATCTTACAATTTAGGAATAGATAAGAAAACAAATATCGAGAGGGATTTACTACAACTTTTCTTACTAGATAGAGATATGGAGTATTTCACTTGTTTTATGAAAGGTATTTATATTGTACCTACTCATAGTAATTTGGTCTAGGGTCTATAAGTCTAAGGATAAGAGCTGCTGAGGTTTAAGGGTATTTTAATATTTATTTAGGTGGATTTTATTCATTAGAATAGGAAACTTTAAGGTTTTTTTTACAATCCTAGGATAACTTGAAATTTTATTTGCTTACTTATCTTTCGTCTTTTTTTGAGAAAGGAAAAAAGGTATGAGAATGTGAAGGACAAGAATTGTCAATTTAAGAGAAAAGTCTCAACTTTCACCAGATATCTACCCTACTTGTATAATCTTTAAGTATCCAAGTCCTAGTTTAGTAATAGTAGGTATAAGCCTTCAAGTGATTGTTTGGGCAATCGGTTCGAGATATTTTACTTTTATACTTTACTTAAAAAAGAGAGTCCTTGAACCTGAAGAAAACACAAAACTTATTTTAAGAGCTTTTGACTTGCAATTTTTATGCATTTTGTCGAAAACCCAATTGCCAAAATTCGAAATTTATTTGCACAAAATTAGCTCTACTGTATGTTGGTATATTCACTAATAAATGTCCATTTGGACTTTTATCAAAATAAATTTCTCAAATAGCCCAATATGAAACTTTTTAAATTGAAAAAAAAACTGAAGAGTTGCTACCCTATAACATTCAATTATTAATTTTTTTTAAAGAAGCTCTTCTGGAATTCAAATCTTTGCTAAAGTATCTAAATATGTAAAAGGCAAATATTTATTAGATAAGGAGTCGTATTAATTATTAATTGCTGGATAATAAAAGTCGTGTTTAATTATATAATAAAGCTTAAAATATTTTTAAAAATCTTCAAAGTTTCTTAATAAGAACAATTACAACATAAAGATAAATGCATTATAATAATTCAAAAACATCTACGAGGTATAAGTATGTAAAAAGATTAAAAATTATTGAAAAAGTATGATTATTAATACTTGTAAATTGAAATATGTAGGTACATATTATTTAACGAAGATAGTTAGATCTTTCGATCCTTGGACATTTAGAGATTTAGCAATAGTAATTTTTTGTAATATACTTAAGTAGATATCTAATCTTAGAAAGTCTTATAATAGGTATGTAGGGTACATATATATCGTACTACATACATGAACTTAATACCTAATACTAATACTACTTATTTATCTAGTGCACATATAGGTATATGTACCTTAAAGTTTAATCTAAAAAGCAAAGGTAAATACTGATATATGGTATAGTGTAGAATAAAGAAAAATCATCAGATTCCACATAAATTGAAGCAAATTAGAAACCTGGGGAAAGTATAAAGGGAAAAAAGTAAAAAAAGTAAAAAAGTAAAAAAAGAAAAAAAGTGCATTATCGTAATTATATCTAACCCCAATAGACTACTGACCTTAAATACTTATATCTGTAGTACAGTACATATCTGCTGTAGTTTAAAAGGCTCTACACCAAAGTACTTACCTATCTATTATTTAAGTTTTCTTTGTAGAGCCTTTTAACTTTTAACCGTAGCTTCAAAATCAGCTAAAACTAATCTCAATCTTGAATCGTGAGTCAAATCATCAAATCTACCTACCTATTTATATTATACTCGTATACTTATGTTTATTATTAAAGCGAAAAGTTATATATACCCTAATTAATAAATGAATGGTAATCGATACCCTATAATTTAAGTAGAGATTTTGAGAAATAAATTTTGAGTTACCTTTTCTTTGTCTAAAGCTGAGAAAGCTGTTTTTTGTGTTTGTTTCATAATCATAATATATACAGAATACAGATAATGCATTTTCTAATTCAAACTTCCGCTCTGATCGATATTGAATTTTGAATACAAACTGTTATAATGTTTGTTGATGCACGGTGAAAGTTCTTTAAGCAAACAAATCAAATTTTAATAAAAATTATTTGATAATGTGCTCCAAGACTCAAAACCTAGACAGTTTGCTAAGGTATTAGGTATTAGTTTAGTTAATTTCCTATACTTTTGTAAGATATTAATCATGTCTAATCCTAAGATCCTAAGATTTATTAAGATCCTCAATCCTCATCCTCAGTATAAATAATTTCTAAAAAATTCCATTGTTTACTATAGTTCCAGGTATGCTTCAACCACCTGAGAACTCAATCGAGCTAAATAGTGCCCACAGTCATCGGAGTCTCCACGTGTATAAACCCGAAAGAAGTTCAGCAGGAAGCGTAGCTTCAGGACGAGTTGTGTCGACCAACCGTGACTCGAACGCTCCCAACGAAATCTTAACCTTGAAGGGGGGTAAGATAAAAATCGGTTTTTAAGTCGTAAATATAATTTTGATTATAAATATATGTGGTTGATTTTTTAGTTGGGGTTGTGGTTCGGTGGAAGAAAAAAGAATCAGCAATCGAGATGAACGAATTATCGGTGAATTCGGTCCATCACTCGACACACATTAATGGAATCTCCAGGCAATTATTTTTAATAAAAAAATATTCAAAAATTACGATATCTAATTAATCTAATGTTAATTCGAGCAGTTGATTCCAATCGACATTTAAAGATGCTCCCTTGTGATATTCTAGTATCAAAATCTAATAATCAAATTTACTTTTAGGGTTAATGGTCAAACAGGCGGTAGAACTGTTCTCAATGGTGCAGCTTCCTCATCCAATAATAACATTAGCAAGAACTTCATGCTTCACAGACCCCCAATTTTACAAAAACAAAACCGAACCATTCGATCAAACTATACGGGGAAAAGCATTGAATCCAAAAGAAAAGTAATCAAAATGCTCTTCGTTCTGGTATGCTAAATAAGTATTTCTTAAAAAAAAATTTTTTTGCTATTCTTAAAAGCCAATGTATTATTAAAGTGTATAATTCATAAGTCCTGCCTACTATATAGATATGCAAGTACGTAATTATAAGATAAATAAGGATCAAATTTTAAATATTCTAGGTCGGTGAATTTTTTATTTCTTGGACGCCCTTATATGTATGTGATATTATGTATTTAAATAATTTTTTTTTATGTTCTAAACTTAAGTATTTTACTTTAATAAAAAACCTTCAACTTTTAAGGTGATGAACACTTGGTATTTGTTCAACCCAGACTCTCTGTACAATATCATTGGTACAATCGGAATTTCACTTATTCATTTACTGGCATATTCGTCCTCTTGCTTAAATCCTATTATTTATGGGTAAGTTAATGAAATAAACACTAAAAATATATTATTTATTCCAATCACACTCATTACGAGTATTCCAAATTCCACTATAATGCCTCTTATTATTAGAAAATTTTTCCATTAAAAGATCATACAACAGAGTCTTCATACTCGTACTTCATGCTCATACATACATATTATATAGAATCATAAAATATATCTAGGGTAGGTACTTGAACTTATCACTTTATTCTTAACCCTTAGCATCTATCTAGTAAAATGTTCCTAAAAAAACTTTAAAATTTTTTAGTACCTACTAGTACTAAAAGAAACTCTGAAATCGAATTTTTTTTGTAATTACCTAATTCTTTTATTATCCTATAGGTTTATGAATCGAAAATTCCGTCAAGCTTTCATCAAAGTATTTCAATGTTCTGGAAGTGGAAAAGGAAAACGACGAAAATACGTTGGACCGCCAACAAATCGAGGAGGTTCAGATGTGTCTGGAAATGATTCAGTTATCTATGGAATTCAAGGGTCTACTATGCTAAATAACAAATCAGGTAATTTGAACAAAGATTTTCTCTCTTGTAGGTAGATATTAGGGTACACATAAATCAAAGTTGGATATGCAACTAATTCTAATGTACCTCAAAGTATTTCTGTGATCATTTGACCTATATATTTAGACCTATTTTTCTATATTTAGTGCTCGTGCTCCGAGGAGATTTTGATAATCATCGTGTTTAGCGAAGGTTTACGGGGTTCGTTACAAAATAATTTGGAAATTTTAGAAAATCAAGGCGAACCCCTAAATCCTCATAGTCACACTCATAACAATTCTGAACCCGGCCCTGGGATGAATAACATTTCTTTGACTCAACATCACCAAGTTCCAAGCTGCAGTTCCTCGTCAATGGGAGCAATCTCCGGAGCTCTCAACTCAAATACTAATAGTAGATCTAATAACCTCCAGCTCCCAACAAGTATAATAGGAGCTAATGATGACCAACAACAGAACATGAGTACGAACATCGGAATGGAAAATATGAATGTGGTCAACAACTATGGATTGAGTGAACGAGATGAGGAGCACGTAGAAATTGTACTCTATGGTAGTGATGAGAATTTTCAAAGGAATTCAGTTGCTTTTGATGATCAAAATCAAGACAATAATGATGACAACTTTGAGGATGAAGATAGAGATCCTGATTATATGTATAGAGTGTACTGGAAAAAGTCAGAAAAGAAAAAACCCGTGTATGCTTAAACTACAGATACGAGTATTTTGCTGTGTTCGTGATTTTGTTCACGAATTTGAACATTGGAATTCTTCAATAAGAACTTCAATCTCCTATATAACATATACAAATCACAATATTTACTTTATCACTATACGGATATTGTGTACCTACGTTATACGTTACCGTTACCTACCGATATATAGTAAATAAATTACCTAAGTTCAATACCTACCTACCTATATATTTACAAAGATTTTGTTCCTATTAAACATACTCTACTATTAACTATTATACGAAATAAAAAGTAAATATGCGTTTAAATATTTTATAATTGTGAGTATGCGGGTACCAAAGATGTAGGTTCCAATTAGTATTTTTTAGATATATGATACTTGGATTAGAGATGTGATTGCTCTTTCGATTACTTATAAAAAAACTGTTTATACTTTTGAATAAAATTAAAAATACAGCTTAACTAATCTTGAGCTCAAATAAAGAATATTTTTATAACTACTTGCTGGGTAGGTACTTATAATTATTCTTAATTATAGGGTACTAATTATATCAAACTACTTATATAAAAATTCAGAATAAATTGATAATTGATACTTTTAGTGATATATTGTTGATATATGTATGTACTTAAAGAAAGAAAGAATTGGAATAGATTATTGATTTTAAATCCGTTCTATTCAATCTAGCTAATCCTAAGTCTAGGTAGGCTACTAGGTATGTATGATTTTTATATTTTCAAAACCTACATGAGAATGAGTAAAAGTATGGTACTATACCTAACCTACCATACATATACAACTTTTTTATAATATGTAGGGTATGTATGAATGAGTTTGAGATTAAAAGACAGATTAATATTGGAGTAATAGGTAGAGTAGTAAAGTAATAGAACAGTTTTCTCTGTTAGTTTTATAATGTATGTAAGTAAAGTAATACAAGCAAAATCCATCGATAGAAAGTTCTCCAATATCAGCTTAGTTTTAGAAAAAACGGTTTATGACGAATACTATTATTAACCAATTTAATTTTCAATTCACGAACTAGATTATTCTGATTGAATCGCATAATACATATAAATATGTAAGCACCCTACCCTACCTTATTTTGTAATTAGTAATTACACTATATAAGGAAAAGGATATTAGGTACATATTATGTACAATTTACAATTTTACCTATACTTACAAATAATACCTAATAAATTAATATGAAAGGATCTAGATTTCAGAAACTCATCTGATTTTAATTATCTATACACTATACAAAGTGATGATTTTCTTTCAGTACCTAGTAGAAGTGGATACAATTAAAATTTAGTTTAAGTAAATACCAAATTTAAATTAGACTTGGAGAATTGTTAGAAATTGTTAGATAATTTATGTGATAGGTGCTACTGTGTTATTCTATGAAGTTAAGTATTACAGATTTATGTAATGCTAATAGTATTTAAAATATTGTAAGGTAATAATTTAAGTATTAAAGAGTAAATCTGAACTTATTGAATATTAAAATAATACGGGACCTCAAAGAAAAATACGTCAAAATTTTATGAATTTTAACTAGGTAAATAGATTATATATTTAAGGTATTAAATAAATATGTGTTAAAGTAATATATTATATAAGACTGGAGTGATTATTTGATATTAGGTGTTGTAAAAAGTAAATATGAATTACCTAACTTTATACTACTCGTTTTTAAGTACTCGTATGTATGTCAACAAACATTCACACGAACAATATGATAAAAGTAATATCATATGTATTATGATTATTTAATACTCTGTACTCTGTATGAATTTTTTAAAAGTATTTTGCCAAATAGTAATAGTTAGGTACAATATGATAAGGTAAGTATCAAAAATGATAAATTTAAATGATCTATAACTTGACTTACGAAGCTTAAAATCTATTTAATATTTGTAAGACTCGCCCTTATTAATAGTAATTTAATGATCACGAGATTTGATTAATTTGTTCACTAATAAAATAAAAGAGAGGAATGCTAAATAGGTAATAAAATATTACATATTGCATTTTATTCTTGAGCATTAGTACATGTACGATTCGATACAATCTAGCAGTACCAGTACCCTACATAAGTACATTTTTGTAATTTGTATTTGTAATTCGTATTCGTAATTGTATGTAGGTATCTAATTTGATAATTTTGTATTTATATAAACCTACGTATTTATAAATTTGTCATTCTTCCTAACCTAACTAATTTTCCTTTTTAATTAAAATAAATGAAATACCTACATTTAATTATTTTATAGTTAGGTATTGTTTGATAATTTAAAAATAAAAAATAAAAGTTGAACCAGTACAGTACATACATAATAGTATTATATTTTATCAAAAATTGTGAATGATTTTTAAGAATTATTGTATATCAAATATTAAAAGAGCATACCAATCATTGATTTTATATAGAAAACATACATAATAAAAATAAAGAGCTACCAATTACAAATAAAATCAGATAGAAATTTTGAACATCAAAATTTAAAAAATATAAACTAATCAATAGTTTTCATGTATAAGAAATGCTCAAGTTTTGTTTTTTTTTTCGCGAACACTCACATTACAAATATTTTTTTTTGTTATTCTAACTCAAAATGTATATGAAGTTAATAATATTTAATTTATAATCTAATTTTGGTATAAATTATGAAACGTAATTGGGATTTTGTTACTATTTATACTTTGAATTTGAATCATATTTCTCTTTTGATATACACTAATGGTAAGAAACCTACTATGATTGATTTATAAATTTTGAAAACCTAATAGATAAATGTAATCTTTGTGATATGATATATAAAAAATATAAAAAATAAATTATTGTACCTTAATTTTATCTTTCATTTAAAAATTGTGGTTTGAAGTCTTTTTAATTCTTCTTCTCTTTCTTCTTCAATTTGAAGTCTGTTTATTCCCAAAGTAATTTTCTTCATGCGTTCTTTCTCAGCCTTCTCCTCCTATTAAAAAGTTTTCATATTTAGTAATGGTTTAGTTAGCTTATAAATACTAAAATGTAAGGTATATAAATATGTATAATAGTATTTAAACTTAAAAGTGGCAATTGTTAAAAACATTATTATTTTGATTTCATTAACTATATTTTGTAGTGTGTTAAGAACTTACCTCATCACGAGATTTCATATTTTTAACAAAGTCAGTTTCGGAAGGAATTAATAAATTTTTGAATTGCTGCTTATTTCCTTTTCGCTGAATTAATACAAATTCGACTGTTTTGTCTTCGTCTGGGATATCAGATTCCTTTTTCTCTTTAAAAATGATAAAAATAAGATAGTAAAGTAAATAGGTATATGAATAATTTTTATTATATTTAGACATTTATGTAAAAATGAACATTGTTGCTGTTCAATACCTACCTGGTTGCGATACAAATGCTGATGAAGTACGAATTTGAAGAGGGATGGCAATTTCAGTTTTCATAACTTTGCCCCGATAAGCTGATTCGTGACACATTTTGTCAAAAGCATGAATAAAATCATCAGCACCAAAATCGTAATATGGGTCTTGTTGTTGAGCTCGTGCTAGTCCATTTAGTCGCTCCTTTAAATATATTTAAAAAGTTGAAAAAGAGATAAATCTTTAGAAATTTAGAGTATCAACAGGGTAATAATATTCATTTTTCATTACATTTTCATCCCATTGGTTATAAGGATTACTATTACTGGGCCTTCTACTTCTATTAAACCAATCATATCCTTGTTGTTGTTGTTGCTGAGCACATTCGTCATGTTCTTATATGATATAAAAATATATTAATCAGAAGAATGAAATTATAAAAATTAAAAATAAGTAAAATTAAAAATTTTTTACCTTCACCCTCTTCAATTGTTTGTAAATTTTGTTGTGCAATTCTCTGTTCTTTAAGTTCTTTAACAGCTTCTTTAAATTTCAATTTCAATTTTGCCCTAAGTGGCTCTTCAACTTTTTTAATAGAATTCTCTGCTTCTTCAAGAGATTTTGCAAATTTGACTTTAGGAAATAAGAATTTTAAAGTGTCTTCATATTTTTCCTGAATTGCATAAGGGAATTTTTTGTTTTTCCAATAATCGCTCTCACGTTTTCTCCAGAAGTATCTCTAAAAAATATTATTTTATAATTAATAATGCGACAATTTTTATTAAAAAGAATCAATTAAAAAGATTATGACAACTTACTTGAAAATATTTGATGAAAAGAATGAGCTTTTTCTTTTTAGTACCATGAACAAAATAATCACCAGAAATATTCAATAAGATGCAGACTAGACGTACTCGAAATACATTGCTAGGTGGATCAGTAGAAATATTGTAAATGTAATCCTCAGAATTCATATTGATTAAAAGATAGAGAACCTATATTAAAGTTAAAATATTAAACCATTAACGTTTTTAAAAGAATATGTACATAATAGTATAAATAACTTTTACATTAAAAACAGTAACTCCATGAATTAGTTTATAATTGTACAGCTCTCCAAGAAAAGTTATTGCTAAAAAGATGAAATAAATAAAATAACAAATAAAAATTAAATATTTATAGGACCAAGATTAAACATAAACATACCGCTTATTCGACGCTGATTATTTCGAGTATGTGAATAATCTATTCCAGTTATGATGTCTTCTATAATATTATCAGCAACAGCGATAGGAATATGACTCTAAATAGTTAAAAGTTTATAATATAATGAGAAATACTTTGAATTTATGTATGTTCTAAACTCTAGACTAGATAATATGCCTTAAAAGTAAATTGTAATTACATAATAATTTCCGAGTCCCGAGAGTACACTTATAATATCTCCAAAATTATTTGTATTAAACTCCCATGGTTGACTAAAGCATCGAATACCATAAAATTGAATCTATAAAAATTTTAAAAAATCAAATCATTTACAATAAATATATATTTTTAGATTAGATCAATAATTTTATTAATTTTATTAAAATAAAGTGTTTACCGAAGGCTTCTTCCAATTTAATGTTCTTAAAACTCTAAATTTTTCGGTTGCATTAGCTTTAGTAATAGAGTTGACAATATTTCCAAAGTAAATATCAAGAACGTGGCGTTTTTTAACTTTCTTCGACCCACTCTCTAAAAAATTAATAATAACAATGATGTTTAATATGGTCGTTCAAAGAAAAAAATGTGGCTATTTAATTGATTTTTTTGTAATTTGTATTATTAATTACCTGGTGGAAATACAACATAATATGCATGATCAATCATTGAGACATATCGTGGTTCTAGTGTTTTGACCGTTTTCTTTCTCATCATTTCTTGCAAATATATTTTCATTCTACGATGTGAGATAGGTGTCTTATATAAATAACGACCACAAGTTTCAACAAATGCACAGGCCATCTCAACTTGATGATGAACAAATGCCATTAATAGCATTTTAAAACAAGTAAAAGCATCTGATTTAGGAAAAATCCCAAAATTGACTAATTCTCCGATAAATCTTGTAATCTTTAACTTAGTTTCAATGAATATCTGATCCTTTTTTCTTACAAGATAACGAAAATCATTCTTGAGTGTGCTTGATAACTCAATTCCAACATCTGGCATTACCGGAGTTAATATTGCTACTAGGCGAGAATACAATGGCAATAAATCAATTCTATTTCTAGGCACTAGAAATAGTGTTCGAACCAGTTTTTTACGATTAGGTTTGTTGTTAAAATTTTCAGCAAATTCAATAGCTAACTTATCAACCATGCTTCGATTAACCAAATTTAATAGCGAATTTAAATAACTTTGAAAAGTTGGCTTAATTTCAACTTCTTTCTCTTCGGCTCTCATTGAGGGTGGTTGTTCTTCTGCTTCTTCATCGTCGTCATGCTTTTCTTCTTCCTCTTGCAATAAGGCTACTTCTTCATCCATATCAATGTTTTGACTTTCTTTCTCACGAGCCGCAATAGCCTTTTCTTCTTCTGCAGCTTGTAGAATATTTTCTCTATATGCAACTGGTGGCAAATACACTTTAAGATTAGGGAAATCTTGGTAAAAAGCTCTTGTGTCTTCATCCTCAAATATTATTATTCCTGGAACTGTTTGCTCTCCAGCAGCTTCAGCTTCTAATTGAGCTAGTTCATCATCTTGGTCAGGATCAGGTTCTAAGACTTTCAGTTCAGGTAGATCTTCGTCAATTAAATTAGCCAATTTTTCTACATTTGTATTCAGCTTTTCAAAATTAGATACTAATTCTGTATGAGCAGCAAGTTTGTCAGGAGGTATTTCTCCTCTTGTTTTTAGGAACTTTCTATTACACAGCTCTGATTCAAGAACCTTTTCATGACGCTAAAAATAAAATAGTTATTATAATCAATACATTTATAAATTGATAATATTTATACGAGTGAGTATAATATTTATTATTTATGCTTTACTTTTTTACGAATTTTCTCAGCTGCAACACAATAATCTTTGAGAATTGCTTTAAGTAATTTTTTTCGGTCAGGCGATAATATTTCAATAATTTTAAGCTCGGAGTCATATTTTTCACAAAGTTCGCGAATTCTTCTTTGAATAATTCCAGTAATATCTTTTCCAACGCCTCGTAAAAAATTATTCACAGGTATAAGACATTGTAAATCCTCTTTGTCTGTCGGTAAAAGTGCTCGAAAAACATCAAAAAGTAACTGAGAAGATTCTTTAAGTGGCAAGATCCCTTGAATAAAAAGTTCTCCAAATAATCTCAAATCAAGATTTAATTTACTCAATACTGAAGAGTTCTAAAAATGAAGAGCAAAAGATAATATAATAAATAAGACTGTAAGTTTACATTAATTTCAATATTGACTATGTATCTGATACAAATAATAATAGAAATACAATATTGTAAAAAAAACTCACCAAATCACTTTTTTTCATCGGAAAAACTCGACGGAAGTTTTCAAGTAACAAGGAACTAAATTCCGAGTATTTCTGATGAATTAAAGAACAAATCGAAACTATATCATTTATATCGTTTATTTTGATACGAACTTCAACAACAGCATCTGCGATTTCACTTAAATATTTGGTTAAATTGAGAGCCAACAATTCTTTTTCAATCAAGTCTTTTTGTGTTTCAACATATTGTTTCTGATTTTAAAAAAAATTAATTAAAATTAAAAAGTTAGGCAGGTACTTATGTAAAAAATACATAACTTATACTTGAATTTGGTATAATATTTCATTACCATCTTTCTGACAAAACCAGTACATTTTTTCAAATTTGAATCTAACTTCTTTGAATTAATCAGGGCTTCGAATTCTTCATAATTTGGTGACAAGTTTTTTTCTCTTAAATCTTTCTGACACTCTTGTCTCTTTTCCCAATCTGATACAAAGGCCTTAAAACTCTCCTAAAAATAAATATAAATTATTTTCAATAATCTAATAATTACGATCAAATAGAATTGTAAATAAAAATAATAAAATAAGTGAAACCTCATCTTCTTTAGCAGCAATTAATAATTTTTCAGAAGGTGAAATAGTCTCCACACACGCCTCGTTCTTTTGCTTTGGTCCATCAGAATTTGAGGTACTTTGATTACTTGATTTGCTTGTACTATTTGTATGTTGAGCCTTATTTCCAACACATGCTTCATTATTACTTTTGAATTCAAGACGAATTCCTGACGTTCTAGAATTTCGCTTCTTCCCCATAACTTAATATAAAATGCTAACAAAATACGGATCAGTTTATGTCGTAACCTACAACAAATGGATCATTAAGATTATAATTATTATCAAAAATGTACATGGCAGTATTTTTTTAATTACCAGCTGATCACTACCCACTATAGCAAGGCAAGAGTACATAATACATAATAACAACAAAAACGAGTAGTAAAATAGAATAGAATATTCTCGATTTATATCTGAAATAAAAAATAAAATAAAAATAAATATTATTACTTCACATTATTTTAAGCACATTATTACCTTTTCTATTTTTAAATGCATAAACATATCTATAAACTCAATTTTACCTTAATACATCAACACCAAATCAACAACAAATGGTTAATAAAGCAGCAACTCAATAAACCTAAAAATAAAAGTCAACAACTATTAGTTTATTATTACATCGTCTTCATAATTCATACTCTTGATCATAGCCTAAAAATGTATAAAAAATCATTAGTTATTTAAATTACCTTCTGATGGGTGATGATAAAGACAAATGTAAATTATCACCAGAGGAGCAAGCAGCCACTCAGACCAAAATGTCAATGCCAACCAGCAATCTAAAATAAAAGTAACAAAAAAATCATCATTACCGAATCTTTGATCTTCATTAATAAAATCTATTAATACGATGTACATTACATATAACCAAAAATTTCGATCACACTATTCTTCTAGTAATTTAGCGTTAGCTCTGCTGAGTACCATTATAGTCACAGTCACTCACAATACAATCTTACATACAATACAATACAACGTACATAAACAACTACACTTCTACACCAATAACATTTACCTATGTATGTCTAATATATTCACCTAATTCAGCTCTGAGAAACCATAATATAAATAGCCATAGCCTCATTCTTGCATTACAATGGAATGCAATGCAACATGTGTAAATGTATGTAGTATGTACTTATAAAATTGTCATAATAGGGTTTTTCAGGACTGAAAAATTGAACATGCATAATATAGTCAATACTGAATACTTCTCCATAATACCTACTCCGTATATAAAAATGAAAAGCAAAAGCAAAAGGTTTAGGTTTTAAACCTAAACACCACTAAAAATATATTTATAAAGATGTCAACTGACTCACCTTATGATGACGATGATTAGCAATTGAGACAAATGGCATAAATAGTATGTCACCTTTTCGTCAATGTCCACGTCCTTGATTTCTGTTTCATCACTTTTTAACTTTTTCTGTATTCGGTATTCGGTGGTCGGCAAAAAAGCAAAATGAATGCAAAAGTGTTGTTTTCTTATAAGGTTTTTTCTTCGGAAGGAAAGTCAAAAACCGTGGTTTTGGCTTCTCGATAAATAGCACTACTTACTGTCGACTACTCTGCTCTATATCCTATCCTATGCTATAAGCTATGCATCAAGTATGCAAAAAAAATCATCAATATTTTTTTATCAAAAAGTTTTTATTCATTTTTAGGTAGGTAATAAATTGGTTGTAATTAGCCGAAAAGTAAGTAATTTTTTTAATTTGTAATGCTGGGTGTGGTACAAACTAATTGGCAATTAGCGAATTAAACCGGACACTCAAGTTTTTGTGTACAAACTGTGGATTCCTTACCTTTACGACCATTTACCGGACATTCATTTATTAAATGGTAAGTTGTGTCATTTTTATTTTTTATGTAACTATTTTATTGTCAATTTAGAGACCATTGATATTGAGTCATTCATTCATTCATGATAATATGATTAGTATATAATATTGTGTATTTTAATTTTATAAAAGTTAATGTTGTGGTGGGGATTTTTGAAGTTTTAATTTATATCGGATGATTAATTGGTTTTTTTTGACAGGCGGCGACCTTACGACCTTATTTGATTGCTGTACGGCATACTCTGACTGCCGCTATGTGCTTGGACAATTTTTCATCACAAGGTTTGCCAACTTTTAATCCGTAATTTATAAAAATATAATTGAAATTTTTTCTCGTTTTTTAGTTGTTGAGAGACATAATAAACCTGAAGTAGAAGTCAGGTAAATAGTAATACCTTTATTTTAAATATTAAATTATCTTTGTTAATGATCTAACTTAAATGTAGTTAGCAATAAGTTTAGTACAAGTATATTCACTAGATTATTATCTCAAGATTATCTCAAGATTAATATCAGTTGTATTTTGGTTTTGGTGTTAGTATCATTCCGATTGGGTTAGGTTAGGCTTTCGGTGTAACAGATATTGATACTGATATTGTATTAACATACCTAAATTAGTAGCCTGTGGTCTGCAGAATGTGTATTAAACTTTATTAAGGCCAAGATCCCAGGCCCCAGCTACTAAAAATCAGCTAAAATCCCACGCAATGAGTCAAATGGCAATATAGGAAACCGATCGCTCTTGCTATGATTATGAGGAGGGTATTCATATTCCATAACTACCTTGCTGGCAACAGTGACTTTGTCTTTAAGATGATTTTAAAGTTTAAACTTTAAAAAGGATAGGTATTAGTATTACTTTACCATTTTATTAAGCCAAAGATTTTATGCATTATGCGATTATACAGATATCTTTATAAACATCTGGCAATTCTAATCTTAATTATTCATATCATGCATATTAGACGAAAAGAATAATCATAAATTATAAAACAACTATGTATTCTCATTGGGTAATAAAGGGTAGAATTTTGGATTTGAGTATTTATTAAATTATCCCTTTAGTTTATTTATTAAAGGGCAAAGGGTTACTTGGCTTTATTATTATTTTATGCTAGCTAGTTCATGCTTAGATACTATTAAAATTAAATAAGATTTATCGATTATTTGCTCATTAAAATATATTATTTATTCTTTTTCAGAGCGAGTAAAGAATTGCTTTTAAATCCAGTAGTAATCAGTCGAAATGAGAAGGAGAGGGTTCTAATCGAAGCATCAATTAACTCGGTTCGAGTCAGCATAGCAATCAAACAAGCAGATGAAATTGAAAAAATCCTGTGTCACAAATTTATGCGCTTTATGATGATGAGAGCAGAGAACTTTATAGTCCTTAGAAGAAAACCCATTGAGGTAACATTTTAAATTTTAATTACTATTTTAACTTGAAAATTCAAAATTTTTAATCATTTTCTCATTTTATTCTTTTATTTTATTTAGGGCTATGACATTAGTTTCCTTATAACGAATTTCCATACAGAACAAATGTATAAACATAAATTGGTGGACTTTGTAATTCATTTTATGGAAGAAATAGACAAAGAAATTAGTGAAATGAAATTAGCTGTAAATGCAAGAGCTAGAATTTGTGCCGAAGCTTTTCTAAAGAACTTTTAATATCCTTAAAAATGTAATTCTCGTAAAAAAAGTTACATAAGTAATACATTGAACTATTAAAAATTAATCTTACTTATTATCTTACTTATATACGATTAGTATTGATATACATCGTTCTCATCTTTGAAAAAATAATTGATAATACTTCTCTTATCTTATAACTATAAGTGAAGACTTCAAGAAATAACTGAAAAATCTTTTAATCATTTCCAAATCAGAAAACAAATTTTTTATAATGAAATAATTTTTAACGACAGCCAGGTCACGCAAAAATAAGATACATTTTGATACCCATTGTTGTACTATAAAATTTTTTACAGATAAATAATTAGGTAGTAATTAGGTAGAAAAAAATAGGTACTATACTTTAATGCCTAAGTATTATTAATAAATATTATGGAAAATTAAATTAATTTTATTGAATAATCCTAATAAACCTAAATGTGTATATTACTAAAAATAAGCAATAAGTCCTAAAAAAAATACAAATACCAATACATACCTTAAACTTATATTATTATCTATTCTACTTATATACTGTATAGTATGTTATACCTACAATAAAAATGCTTGCAATATTATTAAATTAGTCAAATCAGTATTTTTGCAATATATTTTTTATTTACCAATTATAATCATAAAAACCAACTTTATATTTATATTTATCTTAATATTATAAATTTTAGTATCAACATAAATAATTTATGATTTTAGGATAGAACCTAAAATATAGGCAATATCTGTAGTAGGTACATGATTAGCATTTATTAATTAAATTCGAACCTTTTACATTTTTATGATTTTTTTTACTGGACAAAAAATATTAACTAGGTAGGTAATATAATATTAATTCGAAATCAAAGATTATTTAATTTTTTTCAATCTAACAAAGCTCTAATTAAGGTAAGAGTTTTGTAAGAAATAATAGTCAAAAGACAAAAACTCTTTTTAAGATTAGTTTATAAAGGAACAAGACAAGGTATTTGAAGAAAATAGATGATAAAAAGAAAAAAATATATATATTCTGTTGATTATTCTTTAAAAATCTAGAAAAATACTGCAATATTTTTTGAGCTTATCGTATCATATGATCAGGCTGATATAGAAAGTCTAGTTAAATCTTTAGCATACAGATTAATTATATTACCAACTCATTTTCAGTTACCTAATAACACCTATACATAAAATCTCTAATCTTTAGAGTAGGTAGTTTTATTAAAAGGAATTATGTAATAAAATATTGTTTCTTAATAGAAAAAATTAAATCATAAATTCGGTGCAGCCCAATTCAAAAAGGATAGGCAGCATTCATATCCCATAAAGCAGGCAGCATTTGCTGGGAAGGCTCTCAACATTACAGGAGCAGCACCTTTGTACAGAGCTTTTGGGCCTTCTTCCTTCATCAAAGCAGCGAAAACATCCCGAACGCCTCGCGGATATAGCCCTTCAGGAGCTATTATACAAAAATCAAGTAAATTTTAAATTATGTAGGCTATGCAAGAAAATGCTCTGCAGGTTTTAAAAGTATTGAACAAACCTGTCTGAAGTCGACTTTTAATAACATCTGCAGGTAAAGCAACTATCCAATTAAGAATTCCAGCCATTCCTCCAGCAAATAATGTTTGAAAGGGACTCAATGCTGTTGAGTTAGCCGGTGTTAAAGCTTTTTTCAAGCACTCGTATGTCATAAAGTACATTCCACTTGCTGGAACATCTATATTCAAAAAATAAAGCAAATTTATTACATGTAACAAGTATACGAGTATTGATGGTAAGATTCATAGTTCGTATAGGTAGAGTAGAAATTAGCATTGTCGAGCTTATTGGATAATTTTTTGACGAATGAAATGAAATTATAATGTGCATAGTATTAACTACCAAAACATATCTGTATATTTGATACATTAGACATATAATGTAATTAGAGTTTAGAGTATTTATACTAACTACTTATATTTTGACATTCATCGAAAGGCAAGTACCTAGACCTAGTACTTAAGAAGAAATAAGTATCTGTATCTATAACTAATATATAATAATATATGCTAAAGGACAAATAGATAGAATGTTAAAATAAAAATGGAATGGACTAGAAAAAGTTGAAATGCAAGGCACCATAAGTGCTTGAATTGAAATTGGAAGGATATTTAGAATATTAAGAAAAAAAGATAAGAATTGAAAAAAGATTAAATCATTTCCTCTCATTATTCTCAAAGTTATGCCAACTTCAAGTAGCCTCAAAGATCAGTTTCTTTTCCTTTGCCATACAAATAATGTAACTATATTAGTAAAGCACAGAACACTACTAACGATAAAATGATCTTAAACTATATTTTCCCTTTTCTAATATACTTATTGGATTCGTCAAAGGTAACCTATTTCATTAATTATTATTTAACATGTACCTAGACCTAGACATTAAATATTAGGATTAAATTTTTTGTTTAATAAAAGGTTTCTCATTCATTGGTTTTGCCTGCGGAAACAGATTGTCCCTCAGACTGTATTTGTTATTCAGATTATCTAAATAATCTTGCATCATGGAGATGGATAGAAAATGAATATGAGGCTGAAGAAAGACCAATAGAAATATCTTTTGAGCAACATAATGAAGTAAGATCTATTCATATTTTTTAAATCCTTTTAATAACAAGGGTATAATAATCTAATACCTACTACCTATACAACTCGTAACTCGTACCTACATACAACTTTACTACTTTACTATAAAGAAATACTTTAATTTTAGGTGTATGATATGCATCATGGACAAAGAGATGTTAAAAAATTCATTGGTGAATTTATGCAAACAGCAACTTGTGTACTAAGAAATTCTTCAGATGAATATTTGCAAGAAATATTCAAAGGTCTAAAGTCAGATACAAAGGTATTTTAATTTTATACCTAGATCTATGTCTGTAACGCATACCTACCCTAGTTATTCATATTCATAATTCTATTTAGATACTATCACTTTTGCAAACACCTGGTTCTGGAAATATTACACTGGAGAAAAAGCATTTCGAAAATTTGCACTCATTAAAAGGATTGGATATTACTGGAATTGAAGAAGCTACAATCAATCTGCTATCAAATTCATTTGAATTATTAAACTTGAACTTTCTCAGCTTGCAATATGTGAATCTCCCTGAGCAATTGGTGGAAAATAAAATTCCTGAGAACCAAATTAAATCAAGATCAAAACGAATAGATCAAAATATTAATGGAATTGATGAAAATGATAACTTAATCACAATGAGCCTTACACAATTCAGATCAAATGATGGTATTGTTAATTTAACAATTTATGACAAGAGTAAATATCAAATTGATAGTGATGCTGATGACGATGAGATAGTACCTTACACAAAATTCAAAAGGGATTTAGAAAAACAGTCGAAAGAAGCCAAAAGTACACCATCACCACCTAAAATCTCTGTTGCATTTACAAATTCAGAACATCTTGTCTATTTAAGACTAACGAATTGTAATCTTGAAGATATTAGCTGGGATATGTTTTACAATTTGAATAATTTGAAATATTTACATCTTGAGAAAAATGAACTATTATTTCTACCAGATTTCTTGTTTTATGCAACACCTAATCTTACAACTTTATCCCTTTCAAATAATAGGATATTGAGCCTTGAAACAATTGGACTAGCTGGTCTGTTTAATCTTCGAAAATTGGATATCACCGAAAATCATTTAACCCACTTAAGTGAACTATCATTACCACCATTTCCACATCTTGAATTTGCTGATTTTCGCCATAATCCTATTGAAACTTTATTTCCAAATACATTTGAAGTCATGAATAACACAAAATCACTATTTCTTGGAAGTTCAAAAGTTTATTTAGAATTTTTTCCAAATTCATTTTATGGCCTAACATCATTAGAAAATCTACTCATAGTTAATGTTAAAATCGATATGCTTGAAAAACCTATGCTAACTGGGATGTCTAATCTGAAATTTCTAACACTTGATGGAAAAATTGACAAACTTTCTTATGATGCCTTTGGGGAAGTGAATAAACTAGAAAAATTATCTTTGAAAAATTGTTCATTAAGAAAATTATCAATGGATTCATTTTATGGACTATCGGCATTAATTGAGCTCGATTTATCTCACAATAAATTATCATACCTACCACCCGGATTATTTGATGATCAAAATTCTTTGAGAGAAATATACTTGAATAACAATCAATTAAAATCATTATCATCGGATTTATTCCAACAAACTCCAGCCAAACTAATTCGATTAGAAGAAAACCCTTGGCATTGCAATTGTGAAATAAGTAATTGGAATCCGCAAGCTATTAATCAAGTTAAGAAATATTTCCATCGAAAAAATAGCACTTATTGCCAACACAAACAGTATGATAAGGGAGCAATGTGTTCAAAGGATCTAATACAATTGGATGTTAAGTATGTTTACGAAAAAAGGGTTACACCAAAATGTGAAACACCGAATAAATTCAAAGGTCAATCTGTATTTCATGTTTTTCGTAAAGAATTGAATTGTCTTAAAAAGCTTTCAAAATTTTCTAAAAAGAATAAATTAATACTTCAGCAGCAACAACAACAACAAAGAAATGTTAATAATGATGAAAAAAATATTCAAACTCCAGTACAACCAATTGATGACACAACTAATAATTATTCATATAAGAAAAATCTCACTTATATTAATGTTAAAGAAGTTAGAAAAACAAGCACTAATATTATTGAAAATGGTGAAGAATTAATAAATGGTACAATACCAACACCAACACCAACATCAACGACTTCTAATCCTGTCTCTAATATTTCAACAAATATTTTAGAAAATACTACGACTACAATGATCCCAATGCCTATGACTTCAGAAAAAGAGAGTTCATTACAAACAGAAGATACAACAACATTAGCCACTACAACAACTACAACAGCTGCAGTTACCACAAAAGAACCTAAAAATTTAAGTATAGAACTGCTTGAAGAAATGGAGAAAAAACTAGCAGGAAAACAAATAAGCTCAACTCATCCAACTCCAACACCTCGAGAATTGAAAAAGAAAAAGCATCATTATAATCAACAGCATTATGGATCATATTCTTCTAAAATATCTTCAAATGAGCTTATGAATTATTTGAACTCAAAACCAAATCAAGGGTATAATTTTAACTTGAACAAGAATAAAAAAAGGAATAATGAATTGATTTCAAAAAAAGAACTTTTACGAGCACAACTTGCGAAATTGCAACGAATAAACTTAATGAAAGTTGACAATTGAGGATAAGAAAAGAAAATGAATAGTTGTATAAATTAATATAATTTACCTCTCATAAGTGTAGCAATAGTTCCTTTGTATATACTTCTGATTCCACCTTCTCTCATTAGTTTGATTCCACAATCAACAGGTCCAGAATATTTAAGTGTTGCAGTTGCACCAGCACCTTGTTGGACCTAATAAAATGAATAGTATATTTAAAATAAATAAAATACCTTATTTATACATTATAGTTTGTCAAATACATTTTTTAAAAATTATAAATAAACCTGTAATAAACATTTAATTCTTTCACCAGGAGTCATCACAATAGTAGTCAAAACACCACTAAATGCACCAGCAAAAAACATTTGAGGCATATTTAAAACTTGATCAGGATGTTGAGCCACAATCTTTTTTCCAAGACCTAAAAATATTATTAATTATCGTTCTCAATCTTGAAATTTCATGATCATTGAATTTTCACTTACCATAACCAAAAAAGCTTAGGGCAAAAATAGGTGTTACGCCAACAATAGGAGCTCCCATCCCTATATAAATAACATATAATATGAAGTAATAACAATGACGGATTTTACTGGATTACTGGATTTTCTTATAATGCACAAAAACTATAAAGAGCATTATTGCTTTTTAATTTTATAAAAGGCCATTAATTTCTTAAACAAATAAGTACCTTTGTAAAGGCCTTTGAAACCTTCATTTTTAATAATTTTCGTAAAACAATCCCAAGTGCCTGCATACTGTAACTTTTTTCCTGCTTCTGCTTTAGGTTGAGTCTGAAGTCTTACCTATAAAATAAAAAAAGCATATTAGAAATTAGTATAGAATACTTACTATTTTAGATAATGCAACTACAGTATAGGTTTTATACCATGCCTAAACCTAAAATATAAAAATCATAACTTACTTTAATTGTATCCAGTGGATGACCAACAAAAACGAGACATGTTCCACCAAAACCACCGGCTAAAAAATTCTTAATTGGGCTGACAGGAACAACTTTCTCACTCATTTCTTTAAGTCTTGGTCTTGATGTCGATTCGGGCAAGCAATCAAAATGAGATCCTTAGCTTTTGGTATACCCTGTAAAACTGTTATAAAAGTACAATTAGTTAAGAAATTAGACAAAACTCAAAACTAACAGTTTATGGATGATAAAGAAAAGGTCTTAAAAAGTTAACAAGACTTATAAATAATATATTAATATTACCTTCAAGCATATTATTATAGGTGCCTTATTAAAATTTATAACTATTTGTATCTACTACCATTACAATATAAATGAAATACTTTGGCTTTGGTCTACACTATGCATCATGTATGGTAGACGGTATATAAGTTCCTTAGTTAAACGAGTGATAAAATTACAAGATAGCCAAGAAATAAGTAGGTACTAGTACTAGTACTAGGCAATAATCCATAGTAGTTTAAAAATAAAATTTAATGATCTTTGAACTTTGGACTTTGATTATAAATTATAAACTTGACTTACCCAGCAAAAGCAAATCAGCAGCTATGCGGCTAAGAATTTATGATGGTGATATTTGATATTATATCAAGTTATCTATCACAAAAGTAAAATACTTATAAAAACCCTTAACCTTATAAAAAAGGCAGTAAACAAGGTATTCTTTAATTACAATTAGTGGATTACAATTTACAAATTAAAAAAGTCAAAATAAAAAGCTCTCTTCAGTCTTCAGCTGAAACTGAATCTGAATCGATTCTGAAATCTGAAAGCCTACTAACTATCATTTCATACCATTTCATTTAGAATTTAGTAATAGCAAGCCTCGTACCTATCGTATAATGTGCGGGCTCTCAATTTTAAAAACCAAATGATTGAGTATTTTTATTTTATTTTATTTTTTTTTTGACTAAATTGTGAATTTTAATTTAATTGCAATTGGATTGGATAATTTAACTATATTTATTAAAGTCAAGATTTGAGCGATCAAGCAATAGAAGAAATGGATGATGATGAAGAGGATGTTGTGCTAGAGGTAATTTATCTAATCCTAATCTAGAGCTAGAAGGCTAGAATATACTATACCTAGTTAATAAATGGGTATAGTTTTATAGTTCTAATTCTAAACTAATGTTAGTAATAGTAATGACTTAGTTAATGATTATTATAAGATTGAAAGGGATAAGGGTTATTATTTATTAACGATTATAGTTTTTCTGGGGTTGGCCCTCGAAAAACTTCTATTCTAAAGGTTAGATTTAGGTTCAGGTCGATAAGGTTCCAACATAATGATTAATGATTTGTAATTATGTACTACATCGATAACTGGCATTGAAAGGTAATTTTTTTATATTTAGGTTATAAAATATCGTTAGGAATTAGTTAGGAATTGTAATGCTTACATAATTATCCATTTGTTTAAAATAGAATTTTAAAAAACCAAATTTTGACCTTTTGAATTTTGAGGAGGTTTAGAGTGAGAATGAGGCCCTTTGGTTTTTTGATCTTGATCTTATGCATAGAATAGAAATATATTATGAATTTTTAAGCCTAAAATTCCAATTCTAATATTTATTTTTTATTTTTTTTAGAATAGTGAATTGGGTAAATATTTACAAAAATGTATGGAGGAGATTGAAGGACAAGACCAAGAAGATACCAAACTACAGGATGTCCAAGTTAAAGATATGCGTCCATTTTCTGTGATTCAATCAATTTTTGTAAGTTAGTGCTCTGCTCGTGGTAGAATGAATTGTTTATTAACGAGGACCTGAGCATGGCCAGTCACCTTCTTTTATGTCCTATAATGCATGCAATGGAATACAAACCATTTTCTTGAGGAACTTCATTAACGAGACCGAGACCCACAAAAAAAAGAGTAAAACTTGTCTAGGACGGATTTAACCCTTTGTATATTCTATCTTTGTAGAATATAATATAGAAATGTATGGTTAGGTATTAGATAATGATATGATAAGGGTAAGGGTAAGGGATGTATTTTATTTATAATTTAATTTATAATCTCGTTCTTTTGTCTTTTGATTTTCAGACCTTTATTACATTTGACAAGTTAAGGAATTATTTATCCAATCAACTTTTATATGAAGAATTCAAAGATTTACTCACCATTTATGAAGATATTTCGAATGATTTTTCAACATGTACAGAAATTAAAGAGAATTTGGAATTGTTAAGATACCTTAAAGGATTAGATGATAATGATAAAGATTATAATAAGAGGTATGATTAATGATTGATAAGTGACTTTTTATTTTCACAATTAAGTTAACAAACATTTAGACTAATCTATTTTTTTAAATTTTAGATTACCTTTATACAATAATTTATTTTTACATCTTTATCGAGTTTATCGAAAATGTCTATTCTTCCAAGTTACAAGGAAACAAATCCTAATGGTCCTTAAAGAATACTGTTTACTAACGAAAGAATTTTTAGCAAACTTAAGAGGAATTACTGATGAAATTGATATTTTGTAAATTGAAATTAAATGTATTTTTATTTTTAAATCTCTATAATTTTTACAGAATATAATGCAATTTTAGATCTTTTTGTAATTTTTACAGGATATTTACAACTTCTGAATCCTACAAGATGCTTAATGAAAATTTTAAAATCGTCTCACACTTCATCACAGAAAAACTAATTGAGCTTCATGAAATTAAACATTTAAAAAAATTTGCTCAGGATCGAAGTATTGTTATTTCAGATTTTCGATACTCAAATTATAATGAAGATTTCAAGTATAATTCAATTGAAGAGATTCTTGTAAGTTATATTTTATTAATCAATTTTTTAGCTACCTACTTATTTATTAAATAATGATTTTTTTGTATCTTAAAAGAATTTTGGTGAATTCGTGCTTGGACAAATAATTGAATACGCTTTTTGGATTATTTTAACAAGTGGGGATCAAAAATTGGACTATGAAATATGCACTACAATTTATACCTTAATTTATAAGAAGCTTTCTAATCATAAAAATGAATTATCTGAAATCTGGTCTGCCTACAACATTTTTGAACAAACGTAAGTTAACAATGAGATGAGTAGTGAAGTTTATTGTTAATGTAAGGTTATGTAATAACTTTTTTGAACTTTTTTTAAAGCTTACTCAACGAAGAGTCAAAAGAAAAGTATTTATTAAATCGAATTCCTAAAAAGTTAAGATTCACCAATGAATATAATACACTTCAAAATACTCAAATGATCTCAAGAAGATGTCAATTAATTCATCATTTAACAACAGAAATCGAAGAAAATCTATTTCTTTTAATCGAAAATCAGAATAATGAAAATTTGAAAAAATGTTATAACAAACAGATTTATAACTTAAGAAATCAATTGGATTCTGAATACAATTCTTTTAATCATGAAATTAAACTAGAATTTAGACTTATTGATAAAAAACTGTTAAAAACTTTTATGAATGAGGATATTAAATCTGAAAAGAAAGTGAAGTGTACTAGTTTTATTAATTTAAATGAACAACCAATTTTACCAGATAAAAATGAGAACAATTCTTGTGAAAAAGAAACTTATGAAGTATTGAGTGAGAAACACGACGAAGATGTTAATGTCAAAACAGACATTTCAAAGGCTGATGAATTTTTCGAACTTCATTTAAATAATGATCTCAAACAAGAAGAATATTGTAATTCTTCAGACGGGAATGAAGAAGAGGATCATGATGCAAAATTAGTATTACTTGATCAATTAAGAGAAGTATTGAAACCTAGACGTGCTTGTATGGTGGATCGAGAAAAGGAAGCTTATAAAAGGGCCTATGGCAAAGAGCTTGATAACGAAGAAGCATTGCTGACTACATCAATTCATGGAATTTCTCTCAATAGAAAACATATTATGAAAAAACGAAGAAATATGTATCAAAATTCTTTCAATAAATATGAGAAGGATCAACAAGATAGTAATTTAAGTGGAAATGAAAGTGGAGAGGATAAAGAAAGGTTTCAGCCAAACTTGACGTCATCAACATTATTTCCAAAATCGGATTTTATGAGAGAACTTCGTAATATAATAGGAAAATCTTCAAATAATGATGATATCATTATTGACGATACTGTTGGAAATGATTCTGATTCTAGTTCAAATTAATTTTTTTAGAATAGAAATTATTTTTTCAACGTCAAGTATCTTGAAGACTTTCTCTTTCTGTGGCCTTTATCTTGTATATGTATCATGTCATGTACCTAAGAAAAGTTACCTAATATAATATAAATTATGGTTATCTTATGATAGGAATGTTATAATTATTGCCTAGTGTAAAATATCATAAGTAAATCAGTCACAATAAAGAGCTTTATTTCTGATTATTTCTGATTTCTGATTTTCAAAAAAAATATCTGTATTACTAGGTACTTGATACCTATAATAATGTTTTGTTTGCAAATATTAAATAGATACATGATAGGAATGAGTAGACACTTTTAGTTAGGTACTCTTACTTTACTACTATTAATTTAAAATAGTAGGTTATGGTCCACTAATATGCATTTTTACATGTTAGTTATTTATACGGCATGAGTTTAGTTAATAGATCTCGATCGTAAATTGCATGCAAATAAAATAAATAATGTTGTAATTTAAACTTTTTTCAATTCCATTTTGTTAGTTTAGAAAAATAATACGACATGCTTACATTGTATACAGGAAACTATACAATACAAATGCAACTACTACAAGTGAATTCCAAGTTTTTTAAAAGAAAAATAGGGGAGGACAATTCAAATTCTATCTACATTTATTCAAAGCTTAAGTCTTAGCTTTTCAAAATGGATTCTAATTTGTCAAAGGGTTAGAGACAAAGCCTGTCTATCTATTTTGCAAAAAGGGTCTATATATTTACTTGGTACAATATTCTCATTCTTTCTTATCTATCTTTCTCAAAATGAAACCTTTTTCGCATTCTCAAGTGAATGTGTAGTGTAAGCGTCTTTCTGTAAGTAATAGCTCCAAATAATACAAAAAGTCTCATATCCCCAAATGGAAATGGATTATTTTGCTTCACTAGACATTTCCAAGTCTTATTATTCTGTCTATACTTGTATACTAGCTAGGAGCTTTATATTAGTGTGTAATTTCTTCAAGAAATCCAGATATCTGTCCCAAAAACGAATAATATTAACGGGAAAATATGCTTAAAACAGATCTTGAACCATCTCAAACCATTATATTATATTAGTGTAAAAAGTATGGAGCTTATAAATTTTAGACTGCCTATATCAGAAATAGAAGTTAAGATATCTACCTACTTGATTTGTATAGCATTTAATTTCTAAAATATAGTATTAGAATGAAACTATAATATTATAGGTAAGTAGGTAAGAATATTATGTAAGGACATTATCGGTAAAAGCATTTTTTTGAAAAAACTATCAAAATGATGAGATTTGTTGTTCTCGCAAACCGTTCAAAATTTTATAACCACTTAATTATACTTGTTCTTGTACGAGTACTTTACTTATCAACCCCATTGTCACCGCTTATATTTTACAAGATATGTACCCTACTATCATATATTAAGGATTTCTCTTGTTCTATGGTACTATATTATTTAATACTGAGTTTTGGGTATCAAGAAAAATGTAATTTGATATAAAACTGCTGGAGTAATATAATTTCTTTGCCCTTCTTCTACTTTCATCATCTACCAGTTCAGTATCACTATAACTATGCTTATTTTCACTATCATCATCATCATTTGCTTTTGGTGTGATTCGAGTTGAACTTCTAACCCCTCGGAAAAAAAGACCTTAAAATAAGTAGAAAAAAGATCTTTAAAGATGATCTTGTCTTCTACTACTGACTACTGATAATACCAGTAGATACTAATACTGTAGTAGATTCTCTGGCTCTTGTCGCTTTTTTACGACTATGATCATGCAAAGGCAAAGGGAATAAGTTTTTCTCGTCAGACTCTCGAGACTCATTTCTTTTCCTCGGATGTTCAAAATTTCTAGAGCCATGCCATATATGCCTTGATCATCTTAACAAAACCATGCATTGCATTGTAGTAAGATACAGTGGAATCTCTTGATAATGAATTCGGACTCAAAAAAGTAAAATTGATGCCACATCTATGTAATAGTTCATTAGGTATATCCTCTTTTGTCTATAGAGAGCTTTCATTAAATACTAAAATGAGATTTGGTCACCGAAAAGTATTTGCATTTTACATTGAGAGACTTTAGTGGAACCGATTGTAGTGTTCTACTCGGCTTCTAAGGTCAGACTCCTATATAAATACATGATACACACAATATAGATAACAACTAAATGTGTAGTGGCCTGCTATAGAGCTAGTTTACTGTCTGTGTGATGTGAATTTTATATATTTGTCGTGCCTAGTACATAGTGAGTAGGTAAGGTCGTAAAATGTAGAAAAGTAAAAGTAGAAAAATGAGTTAAGATCTCTCAAGAGTCTGGTAGACCGCTAATGAAAAAAAAATGGAAGTTTTGGTAATAAGGTGACAAGTGGCAGTTAACTTTAACCCCAAGAAAAGACCCTGTCATTGTCATTTCTCTTGGAAATTGAGATAAGTAAGTTTAGATATAGTATACCTTAAATACAAAATACTATTATTTTATGTTGTGTGAAAAATAAGCTCTTGTCAACGACTCGTACAGAACAGATAAGTAGGTTCAGTTCAAGATGATTGAAACCTACAAGTACCCTACTACTTATATATACCTACTGTAGAATGATCTAGTTTAGTGAGACACGACTATACTTCTTGAAAAGGAAATTCGAGACATACCTAATACAATACCTTATTTATATGAAAAGAAAATTCAATTTAGGTACAAGTCCAAAGTCCAATCATGTTTTTCGAAAATTAAATCGATTTATACGAAAATATCCTTGTAGGTTATACATGCTATTGAATTGACTATGCTTACTGATATGGCGTTGTATCCTATTTAAAAAAACTACAACGAAAATGATAGGAAATACTTTTCTAAAAACACTACTACATACTTACTTGTAACTAATATGTATACCTGTAAGTAGAGGAAATATAATAAAGTACCTATATTAACCTAATAATGTGCTACTTTAAAACATTTCATGTACCTATAACCTAATTAATTTTACACCTAATTCATTAACCATTAACTGGGTCTGGGTATTTACTTATATTTTTTTCAATTTAGAATTTTTGTAAATACCTCATGCTAATTTAATACAAAGTTACAAAAATTTCGAAAAATAATGGTCATAATTTGTAAGAGAATGAAACATTAAAATATAGGTAGATACTAGATTATGATTTATTATGTTAGGTCTCAATATGATTTATTTTCAAACCAAAAATAGGCATGGTATGTACCTGAAAAAAATTAGATTCACGATGGAATATTTATTAACTTAGGTAGGTTTAGGTATACGAGTATACATATTTTGTTGGTAATTTAATTATATTAAATTACTTATATTAGTACTAGATTTCAAAATATTTCGAAGAAAATATCTTTAAAAAAATCTCCAGATTTTGTTTTGTCTACTTTATTTTGACAAAATACGATGTAGGTAGATGGTATATGCCTAAATACACTTTTATCGGTTAATATATAGGTATATGAATATCATATCAGTATTTATATACGCATACAAAATTAATTGTCAATAATAATTCTGCTGTCTTATACCAGTATAAGTAAGATTGTCTTTTATCAATTTGTATTATGTAAATTAAAAATAAAGCTTATACTTATAACAAATCTACTCTCAATGTGTCGTGAATTGTATATACATATATACGAGTATCAGCAGTATTCAGTACCAGTACTTATAATATTTTAGCTCTTAGAACTGAATAGAATAGGACTTTTATATTAAAAGTAGGGTATTACTAGTTATTGATAGCCAAGTCGCAAGCGACTGGGCCTTTTTATCCAAGTCACTTGGAGAAAGCGAAGAAAAGAAAAATAGAGTGTAAACGTTTATTATCTTTAGTGAAAACAGTATGTTATCAAGATACACTATATGAAATACTACTTTGTAATAGTGTATGAACCCAAGTCGCAATGCTTCTTGAGTATACTCGTATAATAAATATAATTAAAGGATTAAGTTAACAAAGGAACTAGCTCTTCTATTACAATTATCTTAATTTATTGAAAAAGATTGTTCTCACCTCAGCTCAGATCAGAAATAATTAAAATCCTCATAAAAAATTAATTTTAAAGTTTTTGCAAAAAAGTTTCAAAATGATCATAATGATTCAACAATAAAGGTTTACAGATATTCTTGAAAGTTCCAAGTCCCTAATCTAGATCCTTAGATTACCAAGTAGTCGATTTAGGTCACGGTTTTTAGTCAATTTATAATTTTTCCTTCTCGGAAAATTAAAATTTTATTATAAAACATTTAGTCCTAGGAGTAGGTCTAGAGAGAGAGAGAAAGTGATAATCTGTGATAATCTACCTAAATATATCTTTGGAGAGACAAATGGGTGCTTTTACCTTCGAAATGGGAAATTCATGTATAGTTTGAGTTGAGAGCGGAAGGGAAGCTTTCATTTTCGTATTTTTGTACCCAAAAATCTCCAAAAAGGAGTCATAAAGGGGGAGAAAAATCTCTTTCTCTGCCAGGCTTAAATAAAGCAACTCATTGCATTTCTGAATCTCAAATTCTGAATAATCCTCAATAGAAACTTTCACTACTAAAATACCTACTGCATTCATACTCGTACTATAAAAATAAAAACACTGTAAAAACACAGTTCCTTAGTAAAAACTACCTATTGGTAGGGTACTACATACTAGGTTACTTCTAAAAGTTATATCACTAGATAGATACTCTAGATTCTATCTAGATACTTAAAAAGAGTATTATGAAAGTGTGTAGAAAAAGTGTAAAAGAGAGGAAAGGAAAGTGGCTAGAAAAGGAAATCGAGCTAATAACTTTAAATGCAAATTTCTTATCCCCTTCTGATTTCTGATTTTTGATCAGTCTCAAAAAGTTTGAGCTTTCTTTCTTACATACCACCTACCCACTACCCAGACCAGACCCTTAAACCTTATCTTGAGATTCAAATGTTTCTAATGGCTTTTTTGAGTGGTTTTTGTCATCTACCTATATTATGTAAGTATAATTGTAAATTATGATACAGAGATGTAGAAAATAGGTCTGGAAAAGTAGTAGGTGCCATATAAATAGTACTCGTACTACTAGTAGCATTTATAGGTACTGTATTGCTTCAGGTTATAAGAAGGACCCTGAAATTTCAGAACTAAAGTTTATTGATCAAATGAATTGGATCTCAAAATCTGAGCATAATTAAGTAAGAATAATATAAGTTAAACTTGGAGTCTTAATTTTTACATGTATTCATAATGATCTCAGAATCATACAAGATGCTTGAGAATTGAAAATATATATCATTTTCTTTCATAAATCTTTAATTTATTACTAGTCAGTCAGTCACAAGTAGCATACCAGAACTTCAGAACATTACCAATAGTATTGAATCAAATTAAATTATTTAGATAGGAATTTTTAGCAACCAAATTATTGAGGAAAAATAAAGGATATCATTAGGTTTATTTCACAAAAAATCATTCTTTTTATATTTATGATTATTTTGAAGTTTCGAATTGAGTTTTGGGTCTTGGGATTACCTATATTAGTAGTTAGTAGTGACTTCTGACACCGATATGACATACGAATCAGCTAAAATATTTCTCACGATCATCAGAGTTAGATACTTGAAAGTGAGTCAATACATTGTAGGGTAGGGTACTATGTATGGTACTATCAAACTAATATTATTTTAATATGTATAACCTAACCTACCATATACAGATAGATATAAAGAAATTCTAAGAAATACCATAGAAGAATTAATATTCATAGAATTTATATTTTATCTGGATCTGCATGGGTACAATATTAAATTAGTATTGAGTGAACTAGTAAAGTTCATCATTATATGCATTATATGTATGTATATTGTATACATACATGAATACAAGTAAAGTAAGTATTATGAGAAACTAGCTATGAATGGCTGATTAAACCTCGTAGAAATCGATGTGGCATGCAAATTTATGCAAAGAAGGGGAAGGGCCCTCCATCACACACAGAATCTAATGAGGATTTCATCTTGATCTAAAATCTATTATGTCTATGCTTATACTTACTGATAGTACTAGTAGGTGCTCATGTACATCAAGATCATTTTAAATATTTGCAAAGCAAAGCAAAGCAACATTACCATCGTCATCATTATAAGAATATTAAGTACCTTTACTGATTACTAATACTAGTACCCTACCCTATACAATAAAAAATAAATTGTTTAAAATATACTCGAGAATTCTCTTGCGTTGAAATCGACCATCGACTGATGTTGAAATTTAAAATTAAGATAATGAAATCTCTGCTGAATTGAAATTCGAATATTGTACACATAACTAAGGGTATATTCACATTTTAATTAGAGTATAAAGGGTCTCGTTGTTATTTTTAGCTTTAAACTATCTATCACAAGAAACTTGCTTATATTTTTTAATTCCATAAGACTTTCTTTTGCTAAGCATAAATGCTTTTGGTTCTTTCTAAACACTTTAATAGCATCATCATAGAATATAGATAGTTCTAAAATTCTCAAAAAAACTTTTGAATTCATAGCCTTTTCTAAAGCTTAAACTCATCTGACTGCCTGGTCGAAATTCGAAATAGTAAATACAAATTGAATGTTTCATTTAAACTGAAAGCAATTCTTGAAGGTTTAATAGAAATATACTGAATATATTGACAAGTGTAGAGATCTATTTTATTATTGTGCTCAATATATTTTCATTATAGTATAGTGGTGGTTGGTGTTGTAATATAAAGGAATCTGGTGATGGTATTTATCTTTTGATCTAGACTTGAAATATTGTGTATGGTAAAAAGAGAAGAAAACTACCGCACATTTCAATGATATTACACATACCCATGGTATTTTGTATAAAAGGGATAAAAAAAATCGGGCAAAATATATGAAGAAAAATGAGCTTTTGGGGGAGATCCTTATGCATCACTTTATACTTTTACAGAATATACTTTAGGCAGTAGAGTACTAGCATTGGTGCAATGGAAAGTAATAGCATAAAGTGACATTTTTTTTTGAAAAAAGTCACATTTCTTTTATATCAGAGTATTATTATGGTGAAATTATTTTTATATATATTCTTTATCGTTTTTTAGAAGACAGATGAAAGTGACAGAAACAAATGGCTTATAGAATTACAAATTGGCTTAAAAAATTGTATCAATATGTAGGTATTACTTAACCATAGCATTTTTAGGTACCTATTTATAGATTTTAGTATTTTTTATCTGTACACCGTGAATGAGAATTTAAAAAAATCTCTTGATAATTATATTTTACTAATAAATATAAGTAGATAAGGTAAGTAGGTATTTTCATTAAAATCTTAACTTCGAAACACTTATTCTATTTTTCAATAACTACTCGTATTACCTACTATGTACTCGTATCTAGTAGATATATATGTACCCTACCTAATTACAATGTTCCAGCATTGGAACTTGAGTCTTTATAAACAGATCCAACATAGGAAAGTAAAGTGTAGGAAACTTAAGTTGGTATGTATATGTATACTAAATAATTTTATAAATTCTTATTTAGGTACCTAGACTTATAATATAAGTAAGTGTGTAATGGAAATTGCAAATAGGTAGTAGGAAATGTACCCTACAAGTAAGTAGGTAGGTACTTGGTACTAAAAGTTAAGTCGTCCGCGAATGAAACATGAAATGTCATCGACAGAGAGAAAGTTCTGGACCATTTCTTAAAACTATTATTTCTTCGGAAAACCGCAATTTCGACATCACATTCCGCTTGAAAGCATTCCACTCTTATTTTTTACTTACATTTTAAGTTAAGAGTACCTACTTACCTACTACCGATAATATTTGGACATTTGTTTTTTCAAAAAGGTAGAAAAATACAGATTTTAAGAGTACCTACCAATAATATTTGGACATTTGTTTTTCCAAAAAGGTAGAAAAATAGCAAATTCTAATATTAATATTGTTACTCGAAAATATTGAATACCTATATGTATTACTTACTTGACAAATATAGTACTTACTTAAGTACTCTAGGACTATCAATATTGATAGCAATAACTTGTACTGACTATGAGGCACTTGAAAATACTTGAAATTTTAATTATTACAACAGTTAAGGCTAAGGTCGATAAAAGTCAAATTTTCTAAAAAGATCATGCAAAGTTCAAATAGAAATACCTATACCTATTTCTATACAGGTTATAGCCTATAGCCTATCACCAATAGGTAAGTGCATTTAATTTTATCATAATTCTCTTAGGACATTGGCCATAAAATATGACAATTTTAGAACCACTTATTTTGTTTAAGCAAAACCAACAGTTTAATAAAATAAAATATTATGTATGTTTTTGATTTTGAAGTTTAGTTTGCTACCAGTCACCAGTAGTCTGAGTATTTGCAATTTGAAATGAATTTGAATATTTAAAGTTGAAGTTGATCCATATCCTTTTAATATGAAATTTTTGAAATATTTATGAATAATCCTTCTATTCTTGTTAATAATATACCAGCAGTCCTACTCGTAGTAGTTGTACTTTCTCTGATCTGAAATATTTTGCATACATTCCGAACTAATTCAAAATTCTAAATAAAATTTTCTAAATTCTTCTTTAGAAATTGAAGAAAAAGGAGCTTTCTCTATTTACCAATTTCTCTTTTGTGATCTTGTAAGGGTTGCTTACTAGACTTGTACTACACTATATGCATATGTAAGTTATATTTATATAAGTAGTATCTTTTAGAAAAAAATAAAAATACCGAAAGAATTCTTCATAAATTGTAAATCCTCAGTGAGACTCTAAAAGTCTCATATAACAATAAATTTCCTATCTAAATATACAAAAGCAAAGCATTCTTGAATGTTTATGATTTAAATTATTTTCTTCTCAAACTTAAGAAAAGCAGTCAAATCTCTCTATAAGGCAGATACTTCTTTCAAAATAAGATTTGTATGGTATGGCAGTAGGTATTCAAAATTTTCGTGGGTACTCTATTACTTATTACAAGACTTTAGGCATAATCTGAGTCAGAATCAGAAAAACTTGAGACAAATATTCTTAAGAACTGTTTTTCTTTTAGTGTCATTCATTACTTTATAGAGAGATTCTATTATAGAAAGGATTGTATATATTATTGTTAGTTATAAGATTTTGAATGTATGATGTATTTCATGAGAAATACAGGGCTAGGGGACATGCCAAGAATAGAAATATATTTTATATTAAATTTCATTTTATATTGAAAAAATCCTCGATCCGAAATCCAATTCACTTGGATTTTGATTTGGAAAGCTCAAATTTCATATATTATGTAGTATGTATGTATCTTTTGCATTACATTATGAAATATACATTGTAGTAGTAATATTATGTACAAAGTATTAGGTATTATTATGAATTCTACATACTGATTTTTTTATTTTTAGATTTTGTTGATACGGTGGTAGTATCAACAATACAAAAAGATTGAACAAAAATTGAGTTGTTTTTAAAAAAATATATAAAATATCCTCAAAAGTTACTTAAACGCTTCAAAGTTTTCCCATCTCTTGGAAAAATTCAATTTGTAAAGAAGAATCATATAAAAGTACCCTACATAAATAATATTGTACAAAAAATCTCAATTTATTTTATATTTTAAATAACTTGTAACTTGTAACTTACAAGTTGTAAGTACAATAGTACAAAATTGTATTTTATAAAGGCTTCTTTTCATTTTATACTTGGTACAATGGTAGGCAACTTTGTGATTGTAAAAATAACAATCGTAATTTTTACAAATTATGATTAGGTTTTAGAATTTTTTGTTCATATACACCTACTTTGACAATTTGTTTGAAATTTGCATGAAATTACTTAACACATACGAGTATATAGGTTTGAAGTACGTAGGTATTTCATAGTAGTGTTTTAAAGAAAAATATCTTTTATATTTTATGACTTAAAATTAATGAAAAAACTTTTCTCATTTGAATTCAATAAATTAAGTGGGCATAAGTTTTCGAGAAATAAATTGCTTGTCAAAGTCCTAAGGTATACCTCTATATCTTTACTTTACATATATAGTATAGGTAATTATAGGTGACTTATAATTTCTTATGAGCAAAATTGTCTTAAAAACACACGAGTAAAAAGCAGATTAAGATTGACATTTTATTTTAATTCTGTCATATTTTACACTTTCAGCTTATCCGTACTGTTTCATCTACTAAACTTAACTACCTATAAAAACCTCAGAAAAAATTTAAAATAAAAAAGGATCTCAAATTTCTAATAAATCTCTAAATCTAACTAGATGAATTGATTTCTCTGTCAAAACCATTTGATTTGATCACTTTATATTAAATGTAATTTCGAGTACAATATAATATAAGTATGGTATAACCTATAAGTATGGTAACCTGATTTCAAGTGTTTTCATATTTAGCAAAAACTATTCCTGCAATAGGTAAATACAGATAGGTAGGTATATATCCTACATAATATAAAATAATTATTGTTTTCGACAACTACTGATATCTTGTCTGTAGATTATAGGATTTCCTAAAATCCGTAAAAAAAACTCTGAAAAAGTTGAGGGCATAAAGTTAAAGACATTGTGACAATGTGTGACTGAGAAAGGGGACCAAATCACAATCCCAAATTAGTCTACCACCACATTTCACCGAATTTCTTCAAAACTATTTCTCTTATCTTATACATACTACTACTCTACTGATACATAGTAGTAGTTCTGAATTCTGACTGCTATAACCCCATTTGGAACTGAAGTATCAAAGAATTTTCTTATGACATTATACAGAAAACATCTGGATAAAATTGTGTAACATTTCTACAATGGATTGCAGAGGATTCAAGCCAAGGAATTCAAATTACTTAACTTGTGTGATATAAAATGAACAACTTTTTTGCAGGTCAACTTTTCCTCATCTGAATCTGTGATTTTTCTCACAAAAATCTCCCCTTAAACTTACTGCACTGCTTCTAATACTTTTTGTAATTTTTTTTCTAGAAAAATGCAAGTATCATCATCATCATAAGATTTACACCCTAGTTTTTAGATTTGATATGTAGCCTTCAAATTCAAATATCTTTATTTGAAAATAAATTTAATCATATAGCTTACATCATAATATACAAAACCACCCTACGAAGGAAGTAGGGTGAGAAATTCAAGTCAAGTACCTTATAAGTATTTTATTCACTTATTTTTAGAGCTTAGAGAATATTGAAATTTTATGGTAATTCAGTTTTTTTAGGTCTTAAAATACATGTAAATGATCAATGATCAATGATCAGATCATAACCATAATCATAATCACTTTCAAATTTGAACTTTTGGGTAAGAAAATTAAAATTTGTACACTAAAATTTGTACTTTTTAAAAGAAACTTACAGCTTGCAATATACGAGCAAGAAAAGTGCCTACCTTTTTATGTAGGTAGGTAGGTATGTTAATATTTATTATGAAAAGTTAATGAAATAATGAATTTTATAAACATGTCATTGACATGTTCAACATAATATTTTGCAAATAATTGAACAGATATTATTGTGTACAATATGATAAATTCAGCAGGATTTAGAAATAATTAACGACTATTTTAAAGTAAGACTACTAAACTGTAATTTATTCAGGATTTTAACAAAGTACATAATAAATAAAAGTTCTTGGACATATCTGTATATGGTTCTTGATTTGCATTTAGTTTCCATTCATTGTAAAAGAAAGTCCAATAACTTACGTATTAAAAAGTATTCAATTCAAACTTTAATTAATAGCTTTGGCTCCTATTATATTACAATTAGGTATTTGAAAATTTTTTGCTAAAACTCATTAAATTTTTGAAAATTCACTTTAAACGGAGAAAGTACCAATTTTTAAACTTCGAAATTCTAGATTAAGGATAAGTACGCTATAATTTGTATATGTTTTCCTAATGTAATTTTTTTTAGATTTTTTTTAGATTTATTGATAACATATAAGTACTTATGTTTATGTATGTAGGGTATTTTATGAGTAAAAACATTTAAAAGTATATTAGGCTTTTAATAAATTTATGAGAATCTCATTGAATGGCGTTTTTTGAATAGGTTTTTGATTACAAATTTTACAAACTACCATATATCGGTAAGTTATAAACTTGTACCCTACATGATTTTAATATCAAATTTGTACTCGTAGTACTATGTACCTACTACCAACTAGTAAACTAGTACCTTAGTAGAGCTCTATATGAGTTACTAGACAAGTATTAAAAGGGATAATAACTTAATAAAGGAATTTAATTTAATCTCACTGGGCATTAATGTTGGATATATTGAAAGCTACATGGAGAATAAAGTCATAAAGAAGTAATTAAAAGAACCAGGCCAGGTGGTGGGTAATTAATTTTGAGGCTTTGAGGTCCTGCAAAATAAATGTTTGTTTGCCATGTAATTTCTAAATAAAGTGGATTTTATCGAGATTCTCTAAAGACCTAGAAAATAGAATTATTATTATTTTTAACTACCAGACGTAGACTTTAATTAAATCTCCTTTCAATCCTAAACCACAACACAAATTTGTTTACCTTAGTATATGTACTACAGACTACAGTATATTTAAATTACAAATAATCTGTTAACTGTGCATAAATTATAAGGTTAAATTTCACTATTATGAGTCTTTCATAATTTCTGATTGGCTCTTGAATGTACTACATATATACCTACTATGTATTGCTATTTAATAAAAATAAAAGTATGGCTTTTTATCAATTTTTTTGAAATTGAAGTGACAGACACATCTTTCAATAGTGACTTGGAAAGTAGGTACTTAAGTACCTACATTTTATAAGCAAGGTAGTTTCAGATAAAAAGAGTAAATGGCTTACAAGTCACGGCTCTAATGGTAGGGTTAGAGCCTATTGTGACTTGTCTAACCAAAGTATGTACCAAAAATATTTTTTTAACTTACTTTTTGATATAAAAAATTATAAAAATTAAAATCATTTATCAGATTGCAATTGAACTTCCCTTTGAAATTTTTTGAATTTTTTTTGGATTATTTGTCCATTTGACTTTAGCCGATGTGTCCAAGTCCAAATGCTCTTTTTCATGGTATAAATGTAGGTACTAGGTACTGTATTAAATTTTTAAATTGACAAAAAATTCAGGTCATAGGCATGATGTAATACTATACTTTAAACTGTCGGTAGTACCTTACATAAAATAAAATAAAATTGGGATCAAGTCTACTGAATAGGTTGAAAATTCTTACTCCATTAAATCCTTTCAAATTTCCGGAAGAGAGATTTTACCTATTTTATACTTGGTACTTTAACTGTATTTTGCACTACTACTAGTACATATACTTACATCACATTTACATAGGTACCTACGTATGTGCTTTTAAATTTGAATTTTAAATAGATAATGAGTTGACTTTCCCTTATTCAAATTTCCATACTATGACTATATCTTATATCCGCTGCTACCTTTGTAATACATGAATTTAAATTGACTTTGAATAAATATCATAGCGTTTAAAATATGCAAAATAATTTTGAGTCCTTGAGTTCTCTCTGGTTCTCTGAAGCCTGCATGTAAATATTCTAAATTTCAACAAAAATTAAAATCCCTTGTCTTTAAATTCAATTTAAAAGGTTACAAAAAGTTGAAAACATAGTTTTTTTTGAGAAATTCGAGCTCTTTGTAATATGTTTAGACGACTTATAAAAATCTTTTTTTAGTCTAAATCCATTAAATATTATTGTAATTTATATAGTTAGTAGTAGAGTACTTCCTAAGAGCTTTTTAATTTGAAAAACTTGCTTTTTTATTTTGTCATAAATCCTTTCTGGCCTTTTTATACCCTTCACAGATTATCCTTTATAATATTCTAAATAAATGCGGTGGTTTATCTTTTAAATCATTCCATAAGCTTTTGCAGCCTCTCAAAGTTTTTTTTACAAGTTCCACTAGTACTAGTACCTACTAGTATAGTTTAAGCTCATTTGTCATATTTTCGCTCAAAACTTGGGAATTTTTGCAGTATTAGTATGGTACTTTTACAAGATATTTAAATTATAATATATTACATCAAGTAGACTTGTGTATGTATATGACCACTTTGAAATCATCCCAGCGAAACAAAAAGGATAATATACATTTAATGTAATGGTTTTCTCAGTAATAAATATATTTAAGCTTAGCATATTTACTACATCTATTTCAATTTATTTTTTCCTACGGTTTTTAAGGTTTTTTCTCCCCCAAATATCCTAGTACAAGTATCTATATAAGTCTATACAGTAGACTAGAGCTATAGAGTAAAGTGTACCACCCCCTCGTCTTGAGCACCGAGAAATAAATAAATGTACAGTTTTTTATTCTTTCGAATTAATTTCGCGACATTAGACTCGAACTTTCTCAAAAACTTTTTTCTACCCTTATAATCGTAGTACTAGTACATTCAAAAAAATTTATAGAAAAAACCTTAATACAACATTATATACATAGTGCCCTATTCATAGTACATAATAGGATATATAGTAGGTACATACTTCGTTGAATTGAAATTGAAAGAATTCCTACTTAAATCTAGAGAAATTCATCAAAAAATATAAATATACTATACCTAAATATGTACTATACCTAATATACCTACTACTCCTTTAAGCTATAAGCTACATGAGAATATATACAAATAAGTTGACCAGTGATCAAACCAAGATCAAACTTAAGCTTAAATTATGTAATCAGTAATCACTTATTAATCAGTAGCAGTAATCAAGCACTCATCACTATTTTGACTAATCTTACATGAGAACATTTTTGGGGTGCCTGTGCCTGCCCTACCAGGAGTTGCGTTGCATGTGAGACCATATAGGTTTGAAAGAGGATATGATATAGTTTTTTATATCTACACTTATGTACTAGGGTTATCCAAAAGGGAATGGCGAAGATGTTTAGTTTTTTTTAAATAAATATGTATTATTATTATTATTGCTTATTCCTTGAAAACATTTAAAATTCATTACAAATTATCAAAAATTCCCTAAAAATATTAGGCATTATATAAATGATATGAATATGAAATCGATAGAGAATTTTACGTGGATCACTAATTTGAAAAACAGTTTGATGCTAAAAATGAGCATGTCAAAAGTTAGGTCAATGAACTAAAAACTTTTAACATTTAAAACTGAAAAAAATCAAATAATCCTAAATTTTTCCAAAAGATTTAAATGGTCAAGATTTACGATTTCTCCATCGACATAAATAATAAGTAGGTAGTGCTCAGAAAGGGTAAAATATCGTTTATCTTTTTATTCAAACTTGGCATAAATTATGAAAAAGCCAAAACTAAAAAAGTAGGTAAATAAAATATGTGGACATGACATTCAAGGAGCAGAATTGCTCAATACTTCTCTATCAAAGTCCAACTGAAATAATAATAATAACACCCTAATAATAATACCTATCCTACTGATATTCTTAAAGCATCTTAAACAAATATTTAGCAAAGATTTTAAATACTTAGAAGGCTATAAACTATACCTAGATATTAACATCAAGTTGTTTTCAAAAAATTTCGAAATTTCTTAAATTAGCGCTATATAGGTACATATACTCTGAGATAAAATGGTCAATTTTAGTATTTATTTGGAATTCTAATCTAATAGTACTAGTATAGTAGGTAGGTACCCACCCATGTATTACATTATGATTACAATTACAATTACATTACCTATAAAATATTTTAAGGAAAAATAGTTTTTTGATAAAATAGAAAATGGAATTCTTGATAAATGTCATAATGTAAGCTACAAACTGCAAAACTTTAATAATGCTTCAGGTATTAGGTAGTAAATAACAATGAAAATTATATTTCGATGATATTTTTCGAAAAATTTCATTTCATTTCATTTCATATGAATAGAGTTTAAAGGGGGAAAGAAATAAATCACTCTGGACTGACGGGTGAAGATCAAAGGATTCTTTACTATGTATTAGGTATGTACACTGTACACCTACAATACTTATTTGCATTTCAAAACTATTTATTACTAGGAGGTAGTATTTTATAGAAATTTTCATTTCCTTTTCAATTTACATACCTAAAGATACATCCTTAAGTACTTAATAGGGTTCTTCGATCTAAAGATATTTAGGATCCTTATATGAAATACCCATGAAATATCTATACCTACTAACCATAAGTACTAAACACTTATCGCGTTAGTTAGTGATAGAAAGCATTAATTGACTTATTATAGTTATAGGCTAAAAATTTCAAATCATTGGATCAGATGATCATAATATAAATAGTATTTTCGATTTGGTAGTGTTTTTTCTAGTAATTTGTAAATGATTATTTCAAATCGTTTTTAATGGCTTGTGTCTTTGGAAAATCCTTGAGATATTTTACACCTGCTTAAGAATTATAATGCATATAGGTATATAGTACCCTACCTAAAAGTATTTCTGACTTTTATCAACTTTTTTGCTTTCACCAACAAACTACCCTGCATATACAAACCAAAAGGGATCAGATTGCCTTCAACTTTGATGATATGTACCTAGTATACTTTTTTATTATTTTTAAAGATTAGGAAGTTACTTTTAGATAAGACTATTATACTAGTAATATGTATAGTAGTAAGCTTTACTGTACTCTAATACTAGTATGTAACATGTATGGTATTGTATTGAAAGTTCAAAATATCTCAAATTTCAAACTTTTGTGTTCTCACGTACTTTTAGTTGAGAGTTGTAGCATCTGCCTGCACAAATTTTATTTGTTGTGGTCTTGCTGGGGCTAGTCTGATCAGAAATATAAAAAGATTCAATCAAAATTCAACCTATCAAAAGTAGATACATAAAATGTTGTTTATATATTATACATCTAGAAGTTTTAAAAGACGTTCTCGACTTTAAAAAAGCTCTCAAATTTCATTTAGAAAACTAATTTTAAAAATCAAACTACACACATATCTTATGACTCATAAGATATGAGATAAGCCACTTATTTACCAAAAGTAATTTTATTCGTCTATAAACTTAAGTTTAAGTAGATTAGTTAAGTATTTATTAAAGGCTCCGATTTAAACTGTCCCCCTTTTTGGCTCTTTTTGACCCCCA
>JAQIXA010000193.1:0-55584 GCA_034699045.1 Nanhermannia cf. coronata Gr-Ori-00579 | reverse complement strand
CTTTAAAATTCAAAATTCAAGTAGAGACTAGGGACCAGGGATACCGACTTAAACCTGACTACCGGCAACTTTGAGGCAATAAATTTCTTTGATGAGATTTCAAAAGTGTTTAGTGTTTACTGTTTACACAAATGCAGAAAATTTATATCAGTACCCTATTATAGGTAGATCAATACATTAGGTAGAATACCCAACTATAAAGAATATACGACATATTATTATATATGAAGGGTTCTTTATTTTGTAGGTATAGATAATTCATTCATGAGTCCACCCTTGGCATTTGATCAAAGGGCAAAATAATATACAATAAATAAGCTACTTACATAGTGCAATAAACTTTCTTTTATAAAATATGTGAGTAATTTAATAAATGTTGAGCTTATTCCTTTATCCTAACTAGTAACTATATTATACAGATAGTTATATTACTACGAGAGCTAGAGAGTCCATTCAATATTTCTCGGCTCAATTTCTCAGAAATTGTGCTTCAAAGTTTGCGTAGGTTTTTGCAATGACATTTGAGATAAAAAATGTGTTGCTTGAATTTTGATTGAGAATTTTTGTTAAAATTGCCAATGACATTTATAATACTACTTGTACCTTCGTAATATACCAACATGTACAAAATAAAGATAAAATTCTGCAGAAAATTTTCGTATTGGGTTTCATTTCAATATTATTGTGTAAAAAATGATTTAGGTATGTACTACTATATGGGTAAAATGATTCGAAAGACACATTATCCGTCGACGAGTCACAAAATAAACCATATTGAATTACATTTCCGATTCGAAATCCAATTTTAATAACTCCTTTAAAATTTCATGAAAAATATTTAATAAAAGATTTATTATACTTTGTAGTATTGTATATACCTATAGTATTTTATATGTATAATAACATCTACAGATAATAGACCATATCTAAGTAACTACCTGAATTTGATAAAAGATTTTCGGATACATATTATGAAAATAACGATTTATAAAAATAAGGCTATATATATATATACTTAGGTAAATATATGTATCATAATACTTACCTACCTAATAAGAATTAGACTTATACTGTAAACTTTTATAAAAGATAAACATTTCAAGGTAGATACTATTCAAGTACTTGTTTACAATTTAGTATTTGAGAACTATACTAACTCTCAAATTTTGTCTGTCCATTTGAGAAATTTATCATTTGTCAATAACTTATATAGTATAATAAGAATAAGTTAAAGTAAAAATATTCGAGAATTTTGTAAAAAAAAAGGCAATTTTATTAAAATATCAATGGTGATGTATTGTGAGCATAATGGTGATGTAAGTAGATAATAAGTACCCTACTTAGGTAATTATAAGTTTAAAAGTTATAAAATGGTAAAATGTGCTTTTAAAACAGTTGATCACAAATTTTGAATTGGTACTGAAGGACTTTAGTTAGGTGTTACATAATAAATACTTGTAGTAAAAGATCAGTCAAATTGGTTACATCATTAATTTCTCAATTTCATGGAAATTTTGGAGTTTTTTTCCACTTGGTAATAGGGAATCTATCTATTAATGTTATATCTTGAATAAAGAGGTTTCGAGGAAAAAAGCGGATATTGAGTATCTTTTGGCACGGGTAGATAGTACAAGGGATGACAAGGCATCACTTCACTCGGATTTCTGTTATTTTGCTCATGTTTTGGCTTGTTGATCTCGTTGCTACCAACAACCTGTCCAACTACTGACACCGGCAATGACTGATTCTGATCTGTCACAAAAGATTTTTTTGGATGCTGCTTTTTTACACTTTTCTTACGACTTGCTGTCGATTTCCCTTCATTAGCACAACTGACGTTGTGCTTCCTACTACTATTTCTACTACTACTACCGGGTTGATGATTGCACACAGTCAGAGAATTCTGAGAATTTTGAGAATTTTCCTTGTTATTTTTTTCTAGGATTTCATTGTCATCTTCTTGGGAAGGTTCTTCCTCAGGTGATGGTGCTATGCTGACAATTAAAAACCGATCTTTGGATTTTGTTTTGAGGTGAAATACTTCTTGGGTTTCGCGCTGAACCCGCCTTTTGTGATGTTGGTGCCAATTGAACTCGTCCTACAAGGTTTAAATAAAAAGAAAATGGAAAATTAGTTTGGGTGCCTCTTTTTATATCCTTTGAAATTTGAATTTCAGTACTGGGAATTTTAAAACCTTCCTGTGCTAATTGTACGGATATACTCGTATATATATAATCGTGGACAACCAATCTAGTTATGTTATTAATTGTAAGAAAATTGAGAATTTTGTGGCATCAAATGTCTTAAATTTATCTCTTAATAGTATTAGTGTAAACCCCTAATCTTTTTCTCAAATTCCACAGAAATTGTACAGCTATCTACTTTGTAAACTTTTATTATTATATAGTGTAGAGAATTAGCTATAATAATATAGGCAGGATATTTTGAATTTGCTTCACAGGTCTTAAGGCGATTTACCAATATATTCAATCCTCAATATTTATATTCTGCATAATGCATTCGTGAGATGGTGCCGGTTCTTTTGCAGCAGTGCGGGTTTATCTGCTAGTTATTAATTATAAACATAGTTGAAGCTTATATCCTATAATTACAATTAATTATAGTTGTGTAAAATACAGACTTTGCTTCATTAGAAAATAAAATGATAAATCAAAATACTGATTAAAGATTCCTTGAAATAAAATCTTGAAATGCCTAAAATAAACCATTGCTAGGATTATTTTATCTAGGTATACTGCACTTACTAAAAACGAATTATTTAAGAAATTAAAACTAATGAATACTTAGGTTAGATAATTCCAAAGAATTATTCATTCAAAAAAGAATTCCTAAATTATAAAAATTTCCGGTTTCTAGTAACCTTATATGCTACATTTGTATTTACTATGATAGGTACTACTAAATTCATTATACTCATTATCATTATTGCCAAAAATATTGATATAATAAAATCTATGTAAATAATTCTGATTATTTAGTAAATGAAAAGTCTATATTTTGTCTAAAATATAAATTATTTAAATTATTTTGTCAAAGTACCTATATTTTGATAAAATTTATCTTGCCTAGTGCAGTGTCCAGTGTCTAGTATATTTTGCCTGAATTTATTTTAAATTATATAAGCATATCTTGAATGTTGTCTGTATACCATAGATAGTGATACCTAAATAATAAGATGTACTTACTTACACACAAGATATCGTAGGTCAATATTTACTTATGCCTCTAAATAAGTCTTTACTATGATTTATTCATTCATAAAATAAATGTTAAGCTGAGCTTACCATAGTAGACGAGGATGGATGTGGTATATTTCTTTGCCTATTTCGCAAGAATCTGAGGAAATTACCGAGAAACTTGCACAGGCATTGGCGGAAATTCCGACTGAGCAGACAGTACAAGAATGGATTTATGACTGAATTAAAGTGGCCCAAAAGAATTGCAAATTGTAGGTAATTCATTAAATTGTGTGTATTGTTTTGCTGAATATCGCCATCAGACAACATTGATTGTGTTTCAAAGTCCCCCCTAAGGGATTTCTTTAGCTTTTTCTGAGAAGGTTCCAGATCCAGCATAAGACTCAATATACTATATGGTAGGAAACAGAGAGCAAAAACAAGAGCCAGAACCTAGTAAATTTTTTGAATGGATATTTTGTTGTTAAAATTAAATATTTATTTTTTATTCTATACTCATGTAATCATGTTTACCATACCATCAAGAGCTTTACAATACGATGACTTTCACTTTGGATTTTTCTCTTCCCTCGAGCAGAATCACTTTCCTATTACATAATAATAAGTAGGTAAAGATATTTAGGTAGATATATACCATTAGGTAGGGTACTTATAAAACAAAGAGTTCAATTTGGAACAATAAATATTTAAAGTTTCTACTTTCATTGAACTACAGTAGAGTGGGTGGACATCAATTCATAAAGGTTCACAAGGAAAAGGAAATTTTAACATTCTTAGGACAAAATATGACACAAACAAAATGTCTCGGTAACATAATCATAATTCTCATTCTTAAGTCTTACTATTAGTGTTTTTCATCTTATTTAATCATAAATAAGATCTGTGCATACCTATACACTTATATCATTAGGTACTTAAAATGAATAGATTTTAAAATTATTTTGTGGCCTAGACATGTCATTTTGAACATTTTAGGCTGGGGCATTTAGGTGAGTACCTAATTCTATTCTAATTTAATACTTCGTAACGGGAAAAGTACAGGTTTTTCATAAACTATAGGATCGATTTGAGGGAAAGTTAACAAAATTATCTAATTGATCAATTATTGCTAGTTGCTTACTACTTGACCTACAGAATAGTGATTCTAAACCTGACATAGGTTTTATAATAGTTCATAATAAGTAATTTGGCATTATAGTACAGTAAGGATAAGTAATTAGATACATTGGGTATGTATATTTATTTACTAAAGATAAATACTCGTAATATGGGTAAATACATAATTGTAAATACATAGGTACACTATAAAAAAGCGGGATTCAATCTGACAATATATTACAAAAATAACTTACCAATTGACACAAAGATCTGATCGTGTTCGAGTCCGTGTTCGAGGATTCCTCTTTGTTGCTCAAATTGCTATTTGTATGGGCTTTATTCGACCAAATTTTAATCCCCATCATCGAGTAAGCTATAGAGATTTTAATTACAATAAGTAGGGTCTCTTTAAGCTTCTACTAGTACACTGTGAATGTATTTATGTAGGTGGTATTTATTACTATATATAAATACAGTAAATCGTAGTTTCAAGTCTTACTTACCAATTATAATAATTAGACCAGGTATCGCGTAGAGCAGTGTAAATGACAAAATCCCGAATATTTTACGATGAAAATCACTCGGCCAATCCTATAAAAATAGTATTGGTAGTGGAGTAATATTAGTAGGTACATAGATTATAGATAAATATAAACATTAATTCAAAACTTTCAAGAGCTCATAAAAAAACTCACAATTTAATGAAAAAGTACAAAAATGGACTCTTAAGTAGCCACATTATATTGCGGAAAAATATACATTAAAAACAAAATAATTTCCTAAGTTCATAAAAAGTTATTAAGAGTAATGGTACTCTACGAGCTTGTATTTTTACTTTTCAAAACTCAAAGTTTTGTCAAAAAAGTAAGTCCAAATTAATGGTTAAAAGTTAATAAAAAATTAGATAAAATATTTCTACTATATACTACTCGTACACACTACACTCTACTACACTAAAATGTTTCAAAAGCCACATCACAAACATAAATTAAAATCGTAATGGATTTATTGAATAAAATGAATTATCATCTAAGTACATAATATAGCGTAGTTGAATCATATATCTTACACATAATAGGCAAGGTAGAGTAGGATGTACAATTAATTCATCAAAAAAATAATTCAATATGACATGTCATCTTTTAAAGGTACCCTACCTTTTAACTAGGCCCTATTTAAGTAAGTTATCAAGGACCTCTTTTTATTGTTTTTTATTAAGAGAAAACCTTCTTTATACATTTTACAAAAAGAATTCTATGCAAATAGCTTCAAGCATTAATTTCTACTGTATCAACTTTATATTGTACATATTACTAACTTTAAGCCAGAGTGCTTATAATTTAGTGCTAGATCCAGAGTGCTAGTTTATAGTATGTATGTGCTCTACTGTAATTATTCAAAAACAAGCCCCTGCTTTCTTTCAAAATTTCGAGCTTTCTTTTGAAGCCCGGCTTATTTCGAATAATTCAAGCAAGTAAATTCTTTGTTATTAATTAATTATTGACAAAAAAAAGCCTTTAAGATGCATTTACCTTATTATTTTGAATGAAAAGTAAAGTAATCCAATTACATAATACAGTATAGTGTAGATTGCACTCAAATAGCAATAATAATAAAATGAAATACCACCCACCTCAATGCAAAAGAGGAATTCGGATTTTTCGACCCTGAACCCGTCGACTCGTCTGATAATGAGGATTGGTATCTGAATGCCAAGGGCCAGTGACCAGAGCAGGATGATCTTTTGAAATGGAAAATCAAAGGGAAAGTTTTTAGTTTTGAGTGCAATTAATTCAGCTAGGATTAGATTTCAAGGAAATAAAAAATCTCATTCACCCAGTTCCTCGAAAATTTCAACCAACAAATACGAAAATTCCAGATTATCATATCACATAATACTATAACTATAACTATACATTGGTACTTGCTACGTACTAATCTAAGTATCAGTTTTTACTTAAACTTGTATATTTAGCATTATTTATGTACATTTACTTATATAAAGTAAACATACCTATTTATCTATATAATGATGTTACTAACTGTATTACTTACTTAGGTAAATAAGTATGTACATCACATAAAGACCTAGACCTATACTAGTTCTACTACTGAAGTATAAAAACTTACATAGAATTTACTATTTACTTACATAATATGTACATTCAATTGCACCTAAATGAGATTATGATATATAATGAAAGGGATCTCATGACAATTCAATTCTGAGATTTCGAAAAGTTCAAGTGTCTTTGTTTAGACACTTATAGGATACATTAGGTATCCTATACTATATGGATATGGATCCGCAAAAATAGTATGAAACATTAGATTATAAGAATTTTTTTCAAATTTCTTGGAACTAGGGCATGTACCGAGTATGACCTATAAGTGCATAATTTACTGTAAAATTGTCAAAGTCAAAAGACACCTTTTATCCTATGCTATCGCTTAAGTATAGTATTTCATTACATTTCATTCATAAATAAGCTCCAAAATCACTCTGTTTTTGTGAGTGGGTTGATACTGATCTATCTACCTACTAGTACAGAATACTACTACTATCTCTATTAGAGTAAATTATTAAATTTATTAAGTGAAAAGTGAAAGTGTCTACAAATATATTACCTAATGTTTAAATCTCGTAAATGCTAATGCTACTTACTGTATGGAAAATCCAATTTGACTTAAAGCATCAAAATTAATTTATCTTTTTTTTAAATTTGAGCTTTATACCTTCAATACTGAGTATCCAATAAAATTTTAATGGATACACAAGGACCTACCCAAACCTCAAGTAGAAGTAGAGGTAAGTTCCTATTTCCTATCATAGATTTTTTTTTGAATTTGAGGCTGCTATTAAAATTGTTGAAAATTAAATTACTATGTACAATAGAAATAACTTATAGGTAATAAAGTATTTATAAAGAAAAAAGTTTCAGAAATTCCAAATATTTATATCAAATTTTTTTCTTTGTACTTAAGTACTTACTTTATTATATTTATGACTTTGTACAAAATAGGTAGTTGGAGTAGTATAGTATATATACCTACCTATCTAATACGTAGAATCAACGTATATAGTATGTACGTACCTATACTTATACATATACATATTTTTATAATGTTCAAAAATATTAATAATCAAATATTTGAAATTTTTAGACTTGATACACATATTATACAGATATATTTTTGTATTTATGAAGAGATTAAAATCGTAGGTAAGTGAATACCTATGTAATAATATTATACTACTTACATATTTGCATTTCCTATAATAGTAGGGTACTATATAGGTACTGAATACTGAATCAATTTTACGAAGAATTGGTCAAATGAGTCCTTTCAAGATATTTAAAATGCTTACTTACTTCATAAGATTATATGAAATTATAATAGGTATGATACTTTACTGGTTCACGAAGTAACAAAACAAGATATGTACATATACTAACTTACAATGTACGAGTATATTACAGTATACAATAATATACATACTTATGACTGATACTTAATACATGAATTTGAATTTTTTGATTTTTCTAATCTTAAGTACCTAGTATTTATATACCAATATAATAGGTACTTGAGAATTTTTCAGTTTAATAAAGCATTTTTTAGCCTAATTAGATTTAAAAATAGCTAATTTCTCATTTTATAAAAAACTGTTGTTAGATACAATAGTACAGATATTTAAAATAGACAATAATGTACATGATAGTGGTAAGTACCTGCCTAATATACATAAATACTGATAAGTACCCTACATAATATCAGTAAAATAGCTAAGTATAGGTAGGTACTATACCTGTACTTTAGATGGAGATGGATTGTTTTTGATAAAATGGGTTGTTTTTGAAGAAAAGATGTGTTGTTTTTGATAAAACTATTTTAGGTAGGTAAAAGTAGTAGTAAAAGATAATATAAAGTAATTTTCTTACCGGAAACACAAATTTTCCTTTGGACAAAACTGGTCCAGCTGCCCGGCCCTTTCCCCGTATGCTCAAGTACCTTTCAATGCTAAGGGCTGCTATAGAAAATATACTGGAGCCCATTGAAACCCCTGAAAATACAAAATATGTATCTACCTAATAAAGTATGATCAAATCATCGAATATTATTAGGTAGTTAGGTTAGGAATATGACAAGGAATATCTCCCTGAGTTATTTGAATTTGAAACACTTTTCTCTACTATGTTAGTGTACCCTATATATAAAGGTCTTCGTCTACTTATAAAGTAATGTATTACTTATTAATTTGTTTAAATCATCAAAAAGCAATTTAAAAGTTTGATTCGATTTGGTTTTATAAGCTAAATAATTGGAAAATTTGAATATTTTCATAAACGAGTACGAAAACATTTTTAAAGAAATCCAATTATCCAGTTATTAGTTAGATATAACCAGTAGTATCTACCTTATTTTAGTCTTCGACTAATTTAGGCAATAGTGCTAGGTAAGTAGGGTCGGTTAGGTTTCTGATAAGTCTAATAAATAGAGATGTTAGAGAGATGTTCTTATTAGAGATGTTCTATTTTATCTTCTTCTAAAGTTATCCATTCCATTACGTATAATATGCTTTTCTTTAATTTTATATGCAGATTATACTGAAATAGTGCTACAAATCTCGTCTAACAATAATCATATGTTCCTATTTTAAATGCAATATTTATAACATAAGTACTCGTATATTTTCACTGTATTTTGTCAATTTAAAATTTATTAAACTTATTTTTGCCTTAAGATTTTTTTTCATTACTATCTTTTACCTTACATTATACTAAATCTGTATAATATATAATATACGTAGGTACCTTTAAATTAGAATGGGATGAAATCTAATTTTTACTAAATACCTGCAAAGTACCTACTATGTATATAGTAGATACTCGTACAGCACCACAGTGCACTGGCTAGCTCAGAATTTTATTTTATTAATTTTAAAATATTCAAATACCCCCATTTAATGGAAGGTAGGTGTTAAGATTTTATGGGTTTAAAAATTGTGGATTGTTGTTTTTATAGATTTAGAATTATAGATTATGGTTTTATGGAATATTTTTTTATGGATATCGACCGAACACCGTAAATTTTATACAACTTTATAATATATTGGTACTAGATATCTTGTATCTTGTATGTATATGTATATCCATCGAATTTATTTATATAAATTGGGCTACTTCTAAACTTACCAGTGAGGAAGCTCGTGAACTTGCACATGGCTTCCCCATAAATCCAAAATGTATAAATTGATTTGACGAGTGCAGTCGGCATGCAAATCAGAGTGACAAGTAAGTCAGAGACACTCAGGTTTATTAGCAGATAAGTATTGATCCTTCAATTTAAAATCAAAGATGATTACACTTAAGATTGGACAAAAAACGGATACTTATTTATAATTTAAAGATAATTGATAGTTTTGAATAGCTTACCCTCTAAATGGTTGATATCGGCTTAGGATGATAATGACAAGTAGATTTCCAAAAAAGGATACAAAGATCATGGGAATGTAAACAGAGAGTAGGATGATTCCCTTGGGGTTCAGGGGGGATAAGATTTCTTCTAAAAGACTCTCGTTCAAAGCCCAGTGGTTGCTGTTGGTTCTGTTTTCAAGTCCAGGCACTTGAGAATCGTAAAAAGAGTTTTCCGGATTTTGATAAGTTAGATCAGACATTTTCTCAGTTTACCCTCAAAAAAAGTAGGGGATTGGTAATTAATTGAACTTGAAAAAAAAAACCAAGTTTTTTACTATATACAACTACTAGTCAAAGTACCAGTTCAGGTATAAGCTATGTATAGAGTATCTTGTATTTTGGTCCATGGTTCTTTTGTATTTAAGCCGGGTTTTATTTGATCCGATCTTTTTATGAAAGTGACTTTGATTTTGTATATATTAAAACTTACTTACTGGATACTGGAAATACACATGGCATGCGCTATATCGGAATATTTATCTTGGAAGTAAAAAAAAAACACAAAAAGTACGGAAAAGTTGACAAAACAAATACTCTTTGAACTCACTATACAACTAGATACTTGTGTATCTTTTACTATATTTAATACGGATACTACTGCTTACTTTATATTATAGTTGTATGAAATAAACTTATAATGAAATTTGTTTCAAAATTTTGACTTGGATGTGCCTGGATAAATAAGATATAGAAATAATTATTTTACAGTATTTCATAGTTTCAAGCCCGTATCTTACTACTTCAACTGGCAATAAATGCATAAGTAAGAGTATAAGCATTTTTAAATAAGATTTAGCTTATCCTTAGATTTAAAAAGAGAATTACACTTGCATGAAAAAACATATTTTTGAAAAAATTTTAATTAAAGTTCTGATTCAGAATTCAGAACTGAATTGAATTGAAGCAAAATAAGTAAGTACAGATACTTTTTGGTATCTAATATTAAATTTTTTTAAAGTGGATCCCATTATAAGTATCTACTCCGATACTCCAACTAATACTACTACTATACTACTATCAGTACTACTATATAATACTATGTTTTAAGTGCGAAAAACCTTGAAATATTACAAACATACGAGTAGCATAGTTATAAGTTATTAGCATACTACTAGCAATATATCAGTATTGCTATAAAAATTGATATTACATAATAGTACTCCTACATGTATAAGTGATTTTTTCTAAATCAGTAAAAATTTTATTCCAACTTCTAGTTTTGAAGGCTACAGGTGGTTTGCATTCTTATTAGTAGATATTTTTTTTTCAAAATTTCAAAATGTTTTCAACAATTTTTGGAGGTTCTGCTTTTGAGTTTATTTCCTCAACTGGGAAATATACATTTGCACTACCAGGATGTTATGGATTTGTACTTTTGACGGCAGTTGCAACTGTCATTATGACATTTTATCTTGGATTTCAAGTAACAATACTTAACCATTTTGCTTAGAAAATACAAATTTTTAAATTTTTTTTTACAATTTCAAAGGTGGGGATTGCCAGAAAAAAACTTAATGTTCCTCTACCCCAAATGTACTCAGCAACAAATGACCTTTTTAACTGTCATCAAAGGTTTTAAATCTAAATACTTTTTCATGAAAATCCATTTATATGTAACTACTTCACATACATTTTGATCATAATTTTGAAATTAACATATCATACACCATATATCAGTATCTATACTAGTCTTCAAAATGTTAAAAGAACTAATAACTATGTTCTAGTAAATTGTGAAAAAGATCTTATTCTTCAAACTTGTTGCAAATTTTCCTAATAATTTTTTATTTTATAGAGCTCATCAGAATGCAATGGAAACTTATTCTCAAATGCTATTCCTGCTTCTAGTTGGAGGACTTGAGATGCCAATTTTTTGCTCAATTGGTCAGTACTTAAAATTACAACAATTTTCTACTACTATTTAAATACACATCTCTATAATCAACTTTTAATTATACAGGAGGTTGTGTATATATTTTGGGTCGTCTTTCATATGCCAAGGGTTACTGCACTGGAGATCCTAAACTAAGGTAATTTAACACCTTATTATACTGCTGCTACAGATAATAAAGTCAAAAGTAGTAAATCTAACATAATTTAGGCAATATTATTTTGTAGTAGGTACTTATATTACATAGAGTATTAATAATTAAAATGAAAAGTAAACTTAAATTTTGTTTCTATTTCGAATTTTATAGAGTTAATGGAGCCTATGGATATATTGGATTTCTAATGATGCTCATAGCCGTCATCAAACTTTCGCTTAAACTTTTATTCTAACTTTTCCTATTATTATCATTATTACAATTACGAGTATAATACTATTTTTAGTAGTTTGAAATTAAAGATTTAATACTAATACATACAACTACAAGACAAGGAATAAAATAAAAGAAATCTACAAAATAAAACAATAACTACTAATACCTATTATAAGCCAAAGTGTAATATGATAAGATAAGAGTTGGCAAAATTTTCGATTATTTCATTGCCTTTATAATTCTAATTGTATATTATTTTCTTTCTGGATGTTTCGCAAGGTCGTTTGCAATATACATACATACATATATTAGACATGCCTACATATATGAAGTAAGGTACATACTACAAATCTATGTAAGTATGATATTATGTATTTTCAAGCTAGGTATTATACTGAATGTTTTTGCTTAATTTAATGACCAGGCAAATACTTATTAATTTTGCCCGAAGGACAGGGCTTATTAGATTACATATCCCATTATTTTATAATATTATTCAGTTGGGGATATTTCAAGTGTTTTTTTTTCTAAAATTATCATCATTTGGGTACTGATATTTCATACAAACTAGACTAGAAGTATAAGTAAATTACTTATCAAACATTTGGGATAGTTATACCTACGTGTAAATCAAAATTTTGCATAGTCATATTTTCTGAGTCAAAATATTCCAAGTACCTACATACTACATATGCATACATATTATATCAGTAGTTATATGTAGGTATCTGTATCTGTATATTGGAATGGTGAAACGTCAAAAGCCTGCTGGTATAAAATCAAAATCTGCTTTTATATTGTTTTCCACTTTGATCTGCTGATTTTAAAACACACTCGAATAAATTTTCCTAAAATTTGATCAAAGTTCTGTCGAAAACATTAAAAACCTCTTTATTTGAGTATTAATTAATTTTACAATCAGACCACTGCTAAGCTTATAAGTATATAAGTAAGTAGTTATTATAATAGAATACAGAGTAAACTACTGTATATTAATCTACTGAACTGTACATTATTGAAGTAAGACCTTAAGGCATCTTGGAAAATATTGTTTAAGTGTGTGTAACTGGGGTACTTATCCGAATTCTTGAAATATTTTGCGGAAATGAGCCTTTCTTGTCTTTTTGGTGGTTCTGCTCTTGATGGTGGGGCTGGCTTTGTAGCTCTCACCCTGTCTCCATATTTTGGATGGGTTATTTTAACAGCTATAGCGTCCATGTTTATGGTCGTCTATTTGGGACACAATGTAAGAAAATACATTATAATTATAGCATTTTAATCAATTGTTAATTAGATATTGCAAAAATTATTTTTTGCAATATTTTGACTTTTTGAATTTTCAGAGTCTACTAATTACAATTAAATTGATATTTAATTCCTTATATCATCAATACCTACTTTTACTCAAGTTCAATTTTTACATATACAGATAGCTACAAAAGAATGCTAGCATATTCATTTAAATATCCGATCTAAGTATGATAATTTCCTATTTTCTATTTCCAATTTACAGGTGTAGATGTCTAATACATACCTACAGATGTTTTGACTTTTTTGACAACAAAAAAATCTACTTATCCCATCCCCTTACAAAACTTTTTAAAGCGAAAAATGATATTACATACATTTCAGTATCTACCCTACTTACATTTAGAATAAAGTACCCTACCCTACATATATATTATTAAACAAATGTACCTAAATGTATTTTATTATATTCATAGATTGATTGAGATCAATGTTATCACGATCAAGAACATTCTATGTACATACATAATGATCTCCAAAGTTTCACTAATCTCGAAACGCTCAGATATTTACCTATTTACTTTATTTTAAGACAAGTTATTTAAGTTAATGTACTATTTTATCTGTTATTATTTTCATATATTTTATATTAGTTGTTCTTATACCTTTGAAGACCAAATATCATATATTTGAAAGGGAAAATATAATAAAAGCATAACAAACATAATGTACAAGAATCTTTGTTTTCCAGCTTCATTTAAAATGATTTTAAAATGTTTTTATTAATATTTCAATTCTTTAAAGGTTGGTGTGGCCCGAAAGAAATTCAAGGTTCCCTATCCAACTATGTATTCAGATAAAAATGACACTTTTAACTGTTATCAAAGGTAAACTACATACTTCCTACTACAATATACATATTATTAGTTTGCTTTTCAAATCGAAACAATGCAATGTGATTTCTCAACAAGAATTTGAAAAAATGTGACCTACCTAAAAGTATTTTTGTTTATTAACCTGTAAATATGTAGATAAATAATAATAGTCAATGGATAATAAAAATTTAAATAAGGATTTTTCAATTTAATAGAGCTCATCAGAACACACTTGAGAGTTATGGAACATTTCTAGCCCTACTTTTTATCGGCGGTTTAGAAATGCCTATTTTGGTAATTACTAATTTACTAATTATACAGTATTTATCGTCATACTTAACTATGCTTAGGTGTAATATCTTACTTACATTACATGCATACTAAACATTTGACTACCTTTACGTAAAATATATATGTATATAAGTTAATATGCATGTAAGTATATTACATTACATACGTAAGCTTAGTTAATTTAGATTCTGAAAGCAAAAATACTGTAGGTTCTATCTACTATCTGTATATGCACTTATATTGATTAATTTGAAACCTTTTAAAAGGCTTCGATTTCTGGATGGATTTGGATAATTGGCCGAATTCATTATGCAAAAGGATATTATTCTGGGAAACCAGAAAATCGGTAAGGTACTTTTCTTTATTTCTGAGAAAATTAAAACGAGATTTCTAATAACTAATTAATTAATTTAAAGTGAATTTGCTTTTAACTTTGCTATGAAACCCTATTAATCGTTGTTTTAATTTTATAAATACCTAACCTAGTACCAAGAATTAGTAATTAGTACATGTAGTTTCTTTACAAAAACAGGAGGTATCAGTAATACTCGTATAACCGAATTTATTACTTCCTAGCTTGCAAGGTTTGCATATTTTATTTTCAACTTAATTATTTGCTTATCATATTAAATCTACTTATACTACTGTTTAATGTCTATTCTTCAGCATCATTAGCAATCTACTATTTAAGCTATCTAACCACTTTATTTATTTGTTCTAGGTTATATGGAGAATATTTTTTAATTGGACTAATTGCCTTATTGATTGCCAGCATCAAGTTTGCAATTCGACTCGCATTCTAAGCTTTTATAGGCTCAATTTAATTCACAAATACTAACATATCTACTTAAACTGATGAAAATATTTAATTGTCGGATTTTAAATTTTATCTACCCTACGTCAGTACCGATTAATATCATTTACTTCCTACTTCCTACTACTTACTGTAGGGTACTTACTTATTCCAAGTACCCACTACCTACTATATATTGTGTAATCCACATAATATTACTTGAATTTGAATAAATTATTGTTAAATAATTAAATACTCAAAATTATACAATAGATATAACATTAATTTCATTATCCATTAACTAAATTAATTAAAACATTAAAGTACCTACTTATAGTATAATATAATACAATTATAATCCATTCTATTTTTTTAAAATTACTAATTTTTTTGCCTATCTGAAATCTGAGTTTTCAGGTTTATTATTTGATAATACTTTTTTTTAGTTCTTTACATTTTTCAGATATATATAAGTGCATACCTATATGCTTTTGAAATGAATTTTACTGAAATATAAATTCATTTAAGATATTAACACATTAGTATAATTATTTTCCTTTATTTATTTACATTTAAGTACCCTACATTTATTAGTAAAAACTAATTTTAAAAATGTAAAAATGTTTAGGTTATAAATAATTTAAAAACTTGTTTAATTTTCTTGAAATATATTATTTCAAAATAAAGTAAAATAATTCCACTGACCAACCCGGTAAAATTGACTAAAAATGCAAAATTTAAATCCGTAAATGATAAACTTCCAGTATTTGTTGAATGAAGTTTCCCCCCATCTCCGCACATTTGACTCATTTCTTTGTCCATAATTTTCGTGTATCTTTTTAGTAAGCCTCTTTCAATCATGAAAATGATCCTAGACAAAAAAAAAAGTTTTTTTAATTTTCAAGATTTTAACATGTGATGTCATAATTAGGTATATTACCCATAATTTAAAGGCTCTTGATATTTTGAATTTTTTGAAATGACCATCGAGGCAATTAACTTTTCTTGGCTTACAGTGACTGAGGAGACCTGACAGATTTCTTGATGAGAATTATTGTAGTAAAGTGCAAATCGGAAAAACATTGGGCGTATGTAAATTAGAGCTGTGGGTCCATTTCGGAACAAAACTTGGATCGAATATTGTCCATCGATTTGATCCACTTTTAAGTCCATATTCATCGAGTCTTCAAGTGACTAAAATAGAAAAAAAATCATATATCCAATATACTAAACCTAAAATACTTTATTCAAAATTTCGGTACTTTAATTTGACTTGGCATAGATGAACTTTCTTTAATTATGACAAATTTATATTGATTTTCAAGTAATTGAATGAACGAATTAATTGGAGGATCGATAACAGAAAGTGTGTAGATTATATAGGCAGAATAGGTTATGTAAATTATCAAGCTAAAAACAAGTCCAGTTGAGATTAATATATTTTTTGAGATACTTTTATTCTCTGAATTCCCACTGGAGAAAGTAAAACTACCTGAAAATTACATTTTATAATTATATGATAGTACAGTACAGCAGAAAAGTAGCATATTCTGTATATTTGCTCAGTTTATTTGCCAAATAAAGACCAAAAATAATGCAAATTCTATTATTATGAAAATGACCAGAGATACTGGGTTTTCTAAAATGTTATACCAGTTATTCATTAGAGTTATGCCTACCCTATATCAATATTTTCTTAATTTTATAAAATATTTCACCAACAATTGCTCACCATCAGTATCAACTTATTTTAAAATTCTAATGATCCTTTGAACTAATTAAAAATGGAATACCCTATGTTAACTAGTAACTCTTCATATTTTTTCTTTGAAATATTTTAGAAATGTAGGTAACTTTAATAAGGTAGGTAACTTACCTTGCTGAGAAATAATAGAAAAACAATTCAATAATATGAGACTCATGTCATTTGCTTTCTTATAATAGAACTCTATGAGGTAGTATATTAAGAAAAATAGGATCCAAGTGATGAACAAAAGTGCCCACACATTGTTTTGAAAAGGAATTTTGAAAATATTCTTGACGGATGTGATTGAAGGTTGGATGAAAAATGCTTGAAGTCTTAAAATTAAAATTATACAATAAGATTTAATTAAATTTTTTTTAGAAAATGTAAACCTTGAAGGTTTCATAGTAGGTTGTAGAAAATTAAATTCAAGTGCTATTTCATCTCGACAAAGGGTTGTGACGAGCAATAAGTCTATAGATTTATTTCTAAAGAGATCAGCAGCAGATCCGTATAAACTCCCATTGGGATATTGTTGAATATTGTCACCTGCGTCAATCAATTTTGACCTGAATTTCATTTTTAAAATTTAAAATTTATTTGGATTAAGGTACCTACAGTTATTTACTATCATATTCAATCAATATGATTTACTCTATTCGTTCAATTCAGCCTCATTTGATATTATGTAATATTATGTATGTTTACTTACATAGTTGAATACCTATATGGTTTTTCAGAGCAGAGTTAAATGAATACAGACCATTATAGTAACAACTATCGTTTAAATTTAAAATATGACTCAAAAAACTAACTGATATTTTATAATAAAAAGGACTTATTAAGCTACTGATCTCTTATATAGGTATATCAGTAAGTCCCTATCTCTTTAGTCAAAATTTAAATTGAATCAATGATTATACGGAGTATATAGTCTTCCTAGAGTTTAGAAAATTTCAGAAAATGATCTAATGACCTTGTATGAAATAAAGTCAATACAAATAGACATTTAGGTAAAAAACTTTTAGATAATTGATCTGTTTTGAAGTAATGCGGATAATTTACGTAAAATTTAAAATGGTTGATAAATCCCTGTGAATAAAATAGGTAAATCCGTTCTCGAGTTGAGTCTCATTCTCTTTTCCTGTTAGTCCCAATTCAGCTGAATTATTTCTGTTAAACTACAAGTCATATTATGTAATAAAAGTAATGATTTGTAGATACATTACTACTACTACAGATATTAAAGTATAATTTCAATGATTTTTATTTTCTTACAAATATGCCAAGACTTAATAAAGTTCCATTGAAATTCCTATTGATTGTATTATTTATAAATGGAAATCCCAATTTAAATATATTTTTTTCAGACTCAATATTTTCCCATAATTTGCAAAAATTAGATCCTGAAAAATTTCCATGATTTGTAAAACTAATTGTTAAATTAATTAAGGAAAGGAATAGAGCAAATAACATTTCCAAATACTTTAAAACGTAAAAATTTCCATTCTGTCCCTTGAAAAATTTTATATTATAAATTCATTAAGATAAAAGTATTTCTCGAAATTATCTTTGAGAAAATCTTTCTGTTCTATTTGCTCTTTACTATTTAATAAATTAATTTATCAATTTTGCTCCAAAGTCCATGTCAAAATATATCACCTACACAAGTAGTTGATATTTACTTATCCTGAAAATATTAGAATTTTATGCGATTCTGATGATAGAATACTGATTAAACAATCTAATCCATTGAAATATTTTAAATTATCAATGATTTAAATAATTGATAATTTAAAATATAGGTACCTACTATTACTTATATGTAGGGTATAGTATCTTGAATGTTGTTAGTGAGTACTAGATAATTTTTTGAATTTAATTAAGAGTGCTAAACATATGTATGTACTTATGTCAATTATTTATGTTGAAATGTTATTCAGTATTTTCAGTAGGGTATGCTTAATCAAGAGTTAATTATTAAATTTGAAATGACCTATCTTTTTGATAAAAAAATATACTTATGGTTAGGTATCGTCAAAATTAAATTTCTGCCACAACCTACCTACTACTTATAAAATCAATCAATTAAAAATTTTCAATAACCATTTTGTAAAGCTTGTGTATAAGCTTATTTATTTATTTGCATATTTTTATAATATAGTTTTGGGCATAAAAAATGTATCAAGCAATTTGTATTCTTTTATTTACAATCTTTATTACAATCTCTGAAGCTAGGAAACTTGGTAGAGTCCTTACTAAATTTAGCTTAATTTATGCATATTCATATTTTTCCAATTTATAGAGTCCTACAATGTGGACAAAACCCAGGTCACTGTTAGTGGGATCAGTGGTGGTGGTGCCATGACAATGCAGTTCCATGTGGCTTTCTCCTCTGAGATTTCTGGGGCTGGGATTTTCTGTGGAAGTTGGTTTAAAATTCTAAAAACTACTTATCATATTTCCTTAAAATTTTTAGAAAATTTTTAGATTTTTTTAAAATAACAACTACTTATCAATAGTACCATACAGTTGTGGAAAAGCGGGTCTCAATTCGGCGGTCAATTGCCTTACAAATAGTGGCAGTGTTCCTGAAATGGTCAATGAAATTACGACTCAATCTCAATTGGGCAAAATTGACGATTTTTCAAATCTAACGAATTCTCGAGTTTGGATTTTTCATGGAATTTATGATTTCGTGGTCCATTCGGATAATGCAAAACATATTAAAGAGATTTACGATAATTTCGGAAGTGAAGTTCATACGGAATTCACACACCCTGCCATTCATGCACTCCCAACAGATTTCTATGGAGGACGTAAGCTAAAAAAAAAATCATAACTATCCAATATTTCAAAATTTCTTGAACAATTATGTAATACATATTTAGCGTGTCATTCTACCTCAATCCAAGGACTAATTAATTGCAATTACAAATCCACTTATCACCTTCTTAATTATCTTCATGGCGGGAATTTACTCGAGCCTGACAATTTAATAGATCCAGCTGGAGAATTTTTTGAATTTGATCAGACGGAATTTGCTGATGGTCCTATAAGTATGGGAGAGGTAGGTACCCTACTTATTAGAATACAAACATTTTATAAAGCAATTCAATCATGAAAAACATAAACAAGTTCAGAAGTTTGCTTAAGATTAGATGTACTATTTTATGTAAAATATCTAAATTTCCCCTAAATAATCTAACAGAGGAGTTTTAAAAATTTCCTTTAAAAGTCCAACATTTTAAATATTTTCTATTTTTACAAAACATTTTGCGAGCTTTCGAAATTGAGGTCTATTTTTATGGTTATATGGTTTCATATCCTAACAATTTTTTAATTTTTAGACTGGATTTCTATACGTTCCAACGAATTGTGCGGATCGGATGACTGAATGCAAACTTCATATAGTTTTTCATGGCTGTATTTACTCAATAGAGGAATTTGACCGAGAAATATTTACTCGAAATAGCGGCTACAATCAAGCTGGAGAAATTAATAATATTATCATCCTTTTCCCACAAGCAAGCCCAACTGCAGTTATTAATCCTAATTCGTGTTTTGAATGGTAAAGTCTATAAAATATTGTAAAAAAACCATTTTAATCATAATAATACAAAATATTTAGGTGGCCATATTTAAATTCAGACTATTTGAATAAATCTGGTGGTCAAATGAGGGCTATCTATTCCATGATGAAACGGATTACAGGTCAAGATAGTTAAATACTTTTATAGTACCTAGATATTATAAGTAAATATTCTAAAAAATATTTTGTTTTATTTCGATAAATTGAAAATAAATTTTGAACAATTTGGTATTTTAAACTCCTGCTATTTCAAGAATCCAGTCTCGAAAATAAGCCAATTCTGTATAAACTCCTAGAAAAATGGCAAAAAATTAGCATAAATTTTAATTAAACTCAAAATAAATTTGGTAATTGACAATTGGGTATTATATACCAGGATAAGTAGGACCGCCACAACCCATACCCCTAAGAGAATTTAATAAAATTTTTATTTTACCCAAAAAACCTAAAAAAACTAATCGTAATTATATTTATACCATGAAACTATCCCACAAAGATAAGGCTCATCTCCAGCTGGATCAAAGCACTAAAACAAAAAAAAGTTAATTTTTTGTATGTTTAAAATAGCTGGTAAGAGTATACCAGTAATGGACCACCTTCATCACCTAAAAATATTCATTATCAAATGCAGATTAGATAAATTATAGGTATGGGTTTAAATAACTTATAGAATAAGGTAGTTACCTGAACAGCTATCTTTTTCATATTCCCCACAGCAAATCATGCTTTCGTCGACAGGATTGATCTCCGAATAAATTTGTCGACACACAGAATCGGCCACAATCGGGACAGTCACTTCTCGGAGTTTTGATGATAGTCCGCCACCTTCATGGGTTGAACCCCAGCCGATAACAAGTGCAATTCCTAATAATTTAAATCAAGTATTATTTTAAATGAAAAGTGTTTGTACAGAGTACAGACTACAGATATTCTTTATGTACAGATATAACTAATCCTAAAAGCTGATATACTTTCTCCAGTTCATGATCAAGTAAAGTAAAACAAAGAAGTTGTGAGTACCTTCAGCTTCATAAAAAGCTGGAGCCATTGTAATAACGGCTACCTCGGAATTGAGGTCAAAGGGTATGGTAGTTTTCATGAGTGCAATGTCATTCAGTCTGTAGCTGGAATTGTATCCAGGATTTATTGTGATTCTACCTACTTGTCTATCTTGCCTGGCCGTTTCATTCGCCAAACTAAGATCATGGGCACCAGCTCGGATTCGGAACCAGGTCGCAGAACTCATTGAAGCACAATGAGCAGCTGAAATTCATCAAAATTCGATATTATTAGTAATTTTCTAATAAGATTTAGTAACTCTTGATCCCAAATTACTTTTATGAAAATAATTTGAAAATAAAGTGTACACTTATTTTAAATTGACTGTTATACCATACATATATGCCTACTTTACATTTAGCTGTCATAATTATTGTTTATATGTATTTTACTCTTCAGTGAACTCTGAAAAATTTTCTGAGAAATTTTCCCTAAATTAATATTTCAAAACCCAAAATTGTTTCAATTTCATTTGGATGATTGGTTTATTTTAAATTACCAAAATCTAAAATACAATACCTGTGATAATGTATTCTGGATGAATGATAACCCCACCACACACATGGTTATTATCGAATAATATAGATACTTGATAAGGATGAGAATTTGGGATAACTTCACCTCCTCCAACTATTTTGGCTGAATTTTTGTCCCAATCAATGTTATCACTTGAGATTGAGATGGGGGATGGAAAAGACAAAGAAACCGTCAAATAGGTAGCCAATAATCCAAAAGTAAAAAATAAATAACCCATCATTTTTTATTAAAATGTTTTAATGATATAAAAACAAAAATAATTGAAAATGAGCATTACATAGATCGCCAGTATTCATTATAGTTTTCTGTTAATTTTTGCTTATAATAGCATTTTTAAGTAGTAGGGTACCTATACACACTAGTACTAGACCTACTACATAACTGTAAAAGTACTTACCTATTGTGGGCATATAAAAGGAAAATTTGCACCATTTTTATCAGTTAAAACAATTAAATAAATGTCAAGCATAACAAATTCGTTTTTTGATTGATTGTTCGATAAAAATCAGTTTGGGTTTGGATTCAGATAACCAAAAATCATATAATTTTAATAATAATTTTGGTTTAAAATATTAACTATTAGTAAATATCGAATATAGGTAAGTACACTAGGTACTAGTACATAATACACTCAATATATTTATTACAATTACAATACATATCTATAGAATAGAACTATAGGCATATGTACATACTATAGGCATATGTACATATGTATGTGCCTAAAACTAGTACTAGTACAATTATTTAAATAGATTTTTTACTTTTATAAAAACAGAATTTTAAGCAGGTTGGTGTTCGTACCTACTAATATATTTTGATTGTGAGATTTTATTATATTATTAGTAATACTGGAACTAAAATTACAGATTTTTATATTGATATTTTCAAATTTAAATATTCAATAATTGAAAATTAGTATTTATAATGGTTATTTTTTCTAAATTACATGAGATTCAAATGAGAGCTGTCTTGAGCTGCAATGAACTCGATTTTCCTTGTATTTGTCCCATTTAGTTTTTTAAAAACTTTAAAAGTGGATCTCTCAGTATTGTCTAACTTTTGTTTAAACTGCTCCATTGAGAAATTGCAAATGTCAAACTCATTTCCATGTTTTTTCAAAATTTCTGATAAAAACCAATAAATCATCATCCCATGACTAATTATCAGAAGGTTTTTTCCAGCATATTCACCCGAGTCAATTTTGTCAAATATTTTCTGGAAATTCAAGAAATATATAATTAAAGATACAATTAGAGTATCTTATTTTGTAAATTTAATTATTTTTTGACTTACAACTTTAAAAAATCTAAATAACCTTTCGTCCATTTGCTCTAAAGTTTCTCCACCTTTAAGGATATCAAATTTTCAAAATTAAAGGAAAAAAACTAATGTCTTAATATTATTTGATTTTATAAGATCTAATTTTAAGAAATTATGATTATTTTTAAACCTGGTGGAGTAAATGCGAGAACATCAGTTACACCTAATTCAGCCAATTTTTTTAATCCTTCGATACTTGTCATACCTTCCCATTCACCATACGCCTTTTTTAAATAAGTTGTTAAATAAGTAAGTAGGGTACAAAATTATATGGTAAGTAGAATTTTAGAAATTTTGTAATTTAAAGGCTTACTCTTTCAATTAAATCTGAATCATCGATAATATCCCTCTCTGTAATGCTAGACAGCTTATTTTGACTCAAAATTTCTAAAGCAGTTTCTCGAGTTCTTTTTTTCCCACTTGTAATTACTTGATGAAATTCAATTTCTTCCAATTTTTCTCCAAGTAGTCGAGCCTGAAATATTTTACAAATAGTTAATATTACAGAATATATTACTATAAATAAAAGAAAATTATTACTTGTTTCTGCCCAATCTCATTTAAAGGTATGTCTCGATCTGAGCTTAAAAGCTTTTTGGCATTATCCTCAGTTTCCCCACTTAAAAAAGAAAAATTTAAAATTTAAAATTAAGTACATTTATTGCAAAGTTATCTATAAAGAGTATTCGTAGAGTACTTACTGTCTAACTAAAGTAATTGTCGCAAACATTGAAAATAATTTTTGAAATTTTTGAAAATTTTAAGAATACCGGCAAATATTGTCAAAGAATTGTCTGTTAAATGAGAGTTCTCAAGTCTCGAGTACACTAGAGCTTTTTTGTTCTTTTTTTTATTCATAATTTGCTTAACTTACATAATAATAAAAATTTGCTTTGATTGTTCAAAAAAAAAATTGAAAATATTCTCAAGGCTTGACCTTGATTTTTTCCAGTGAATACACTCTAATGCACTAGTATACTATAGTCATAAACTATTACTTTGATAGTTTAGGTTTAGATTAAGTTTATAAAAGTATAATTTAGTTATGTAGCTATGTAGGTACCTAGTCTATATTTCGAATACTGTACTAGAAAAAAGCATTATTTATTATACGAGTAGTACGAAGTATCATTTATTTGACAGATAACAACTAGTAGGTTTATTAGATCTGAAAAATCTAATTCTAATAATTGTATCTCTTTTGCCTTCCTATCTAATATTATATTGCATACTTGTATGTAGATAGTTACTTACACTACAGATATAGGTATAGTGTACAGTAGGTACACTACTTTAAATATTTAAATGTTAAAAAATCTTACATAAATATTCATGGCTAATAGATAATAACTACTATTAATAAAATACCTTATAAATTTATACACAGTTAAAAACGAAAAATATTTAGAGGCTTCTTAAGCTTCTAATAAATGCTCATATTAATAGTTGTTGTAAAGCAAATAGGTATATTCTACCTTATATATTCTCAAAAGTTATGCGAATGTTTTTGAAAAAAATTACTAAGATTTAATAAAGTTTAATGTTGATTTTGAGATTTTTCTTCTGATTTGGGGAGTAAAGTTGTTTTCAAAACCTGCATTTCTTTCTGTTTTATGTTCAGTGCATTTTGAAATTTTATAGATTAAAAATCATTTTGGATTTTTTGAAAGATAGACTACCGAGGATGAGTAACTTTTAATTGGAGGTTTAAATACAATTACAGCAGTACAATTGAGGAGGGTTATCCATATATCTATGGCGAAAATTATATATACTATAAGAACTTTTTCGCCATAGATATATGGATAACCCTGTATATTAAATTAGTAAATTGTACCTATTATTTTATAATTTAGTGCATTTTATCAATAACTATATGCAAAAAAAGATATATAAGGTATATTTTATGGTATAGGTACTTAATTATTGTTAAATTATAATATAATTAATAATACGATATATACCTATACATACACAGATACAAATACAAATACAGCTACCTACAGAAAGTAGGCACTTGAACCAATGGCATGGTAGGTACTCTTGAGATTACAATTATATTTTGACAATAATACTAAAATAAAAATATATAAAAAGTGGAAATCTTGCTTGTAAAAAGATATCAAATCAAATGTGATAAAATTTCGGTCTTTTTTACTAATTAATACAATCATTCACGAATAAGCAGAAACACAACTAATTGTGCTTTATATTTTTTAAATTATGCTTTTTATTATTCGTAATCAAAATTATGCCCTATAATATGCAGTGAAACTTTTCTTTAAAATGGTTCTGAAATTTAAAATTATTATACCTACTAACATAGTGCAAAAATGCTATCTACTTTTTTCATTAAAATGTCAAAGTAAAGTAACCACGATCTACCTACTGATAGAATTATTATTATTAGGGTACTTACTTCTTTATCAAGCGTGGTAAGTACATTTAATTTTTTGTAAATCTCAGGTTTCAGGAACTATTTGTTCTAACAAAATTCAAAATTTCAACCTATTGTTATATTGGAAAATCTGAAAAATCTGTTATTTTTCTTGCATAGTCTCAAAACGATTTATTTAGATTATCTTTTCATACATACATGAGGCGCATACAGGTATGCCTCATTTTTCATATTTAATACCCATTTTTGTATGAAATCCAAGCTTGATGTATATAATACTGAATTTTGAGAATGTGCTTTCGATTATGCTTTTTATGCTTTAAATAATTTTTGTGCTTTTTTTTATCATACATTAATGATAAATCATCTAAATATTTATTTTGCAATAAGCAATTAAATTTTCCAGAAACATTTCCAAAATTAACAAAAAAAATTTTATTTGATATCATTCATATTATCAGTAAGAACGAACCTACATCAATTAAAATTTTTTTTGCATACTTGAAATGATATGCGTAAATATTGGTCTATTAGGTACTTTAAAAGAGACTTAATCTATGAATCATTTAATTAGTTTCATGTTTTTATTACAATGCCTACTTGCCCACTCTAAATTAACATTTTTCCAATACAAACTGCTATTGAAGCTCACAAAGCTAAGGTATTTAATATTTAAAGAAATTTATATTTTCTGAAAACTCATATTTAAAAAAATTTTCTAAAAATTCATTTTCATTTAGATCTAGAGTATTTGTAAATGAGAAAAAGATACATTTTTGCCTAAAAAATTGAATTTGTGTGACTGTAAATTACGTAAATTTTTTGCAAATATTTATCCAAAATTGATAATATACTAACCCTATTTCAATACATATTAAGAGAACCCTAACTTGATCTATTGATTTATGTGTGAATTTCTAATTTAAAATAAATTATAAAAAATTGTAAATTTAAATCTGGTAGCTATTATTGTGGATTCTCAAGGTCAATGCGTCAATCTATTTATATTTGATAAAAAAAAGAATTAGCATACCTGATCCCGACACTTGAAAAGCGAGCTAATATGTAATAAATACCTAATCTTTGAGTAAAGAATAGATGTTATTTACTACTAAACAACTTGAGAGATAAAATTTAAATTAATTATTAATAAATAGTAGTGGAAATTAAAATTTTTCTCATTAACACTATTTGTATTGAATTTTGCTTAAATAAAGATTCTACAATTCTTTTCATGATGGATTTGCCAATTAAAATATTTATTTTTGCAGTTCTTTTTTACACTTTTTGTAATTTTTCAAATGGACAAGAGTCTCAATATCCTTGCGAAAGGTTTGATCTTTATTCATTATTTAAACATAAAGATGTACCCTATCTATTTTTGATTTGATATTACTAACAACATAGTAGCATTATTTGAGAATTTTATATTTTAAAAGTATAAGGAAATATTGAAAATACTTAGGTACATAATTTTGAAATCATTTTAATTTTTTTACTTACTTATTTTCAATCGAAATTTGACTTATACGAGTATCTTACAATTAGAATTGTGATTTTAAAGACTTTGTTGGCTTTTTTTGTTATTACCTACCTACAGTATACAAATACAAATCCATAAATTAATTATTTCATAAGTACAGATACATCTACAGGTAGGGTACATATAACTTAATTGCAAAGTAATTTTTCTCCTACAACTGTTATTGATTTCAAGTTACTAATATGATTTTACATAAAATCTAAAAAAGTGCTAGATTACAATTTCATGAAACGATTATTTAGTCAAACTGAGAAATGGTTATTTACACTTTACACTAGTATAACTATAGAGTGATAGTACTTGAGTACTGACGATGAGTAAATACTTGAAATTTTGAAAACAATATTACCTATAAAAAAATTGAAACTTTTTTGAAACAATTAAAAAGTTGATAAAAATTTATCTTTAATTAGTACCTAATTTATTGGAATTATCACTTTTTTGTAAAAAAAAGTTTCTTTTTGTAAAGCTTGTAAGTAGATATTCAGATACTTGCGATTTGGTATGTATTAACATACGAGGAATTACCATAAGAGTCATGATATTAGGCTACTCCATTCAAAAATATTTGAGAATAGATATCTACTACCTATTTATAAATTTTCCAGAGAAAATGATTACATTTATTTTTAGTGACATCTACTGTTATGGAGAACTTCTGCATACTTTAGCTCTGGCTGGTCTTGAGTCAGATGAAAAAACCTTGGTAGATCGAAAAATGCGGTTTAATAGAACTCAAATTTGGGACAATTTTATGGCCTTAAATGAGAGCACAAATGGTCAACCTCCTAGAGAAACCATTAGGGCATTTATTGAAGCCAATTTTGACGAAGGAAGTCAATTTGAAGATTGGAGACCAACAGATTTTGTTGAAAATCCCTCATTTCTTAATGAGATTTCAGATCCCAAGTTGAGAACATTTGCACAGGAAATCAATGGGAAGTGGATTGACCTTGGTAGAAAAATTATTGCTGATGTTAAAGATAATCCTGATATGTACTCAATGATCTGGGTTGATAATCCGACCATAGTACCTGGCGGTCGATTCACAGAATTCTACTACTGGGATTCATATTGGACATTTAAAGGTATAATGACATGGCTGTTACCCAACCAGTCCTGCTAAAGTCCTGCTAAAGTCTCAATGGCTCCTGCTAATCTTTTCCTGCTAATTTAATAAATCGATCCTTATCTCACTTAACCTAACCTAACTTAACTTAACATAATCTAATCTAGCCTAACCTAACATAACCTGACTTAATTAAACCAAACCTAACCTTAAAGTTAGCAATTAGGAAAATTAGCAGGAGCCATTGAGACTTGAGACTTTATCAGGTCTGGTTGTATATTCCTCTAAGGACATTTTGAGGATAAAAATTTAAGTATTTTTTTTTCTGAAACTTAAGGTTTAATTCACTCTGAAATGAAGGACACAATGAAAGGAATGTTAGAAAATTTTATGCAAATGGTTCGAGAACTTGGAGGATATGTTCCAAACGGGTAGGTCTTAATTATATTCAAACTATCAAATTAAAATTTTGTTTTTTTTTCTTGATTTTGAACATTTTCGGATTTTCTCAATTTTTACTAAAAGTTTTGAATTGTTTTAGGGGTCGAATCTATTTCAAAAGATCACAACCTCCACTTTTGATTCCAATGGTTAAGCAATATTATGACACAACTGGAGAATTGGAATTTATTCGAACTCACATAAGTCTGTAGACATATTTAACTAACATTTAACTAACTTACTAGATTCTATACTCGGTATTTAATTCTAGACACAATGGTGGAAGAATTTGAATGGTGGGAAAAGAATCGAATGGTAAATATAACGAGCCCTACTGGTCAGAGTTACAGAATGTTGAGATACAATGTTGAAATCGATGGTCCTAGACCTGAAACATATAGGTAATTTAATTAGCAATAAAATAGTATAACTACTTATATAAGAATTAGAAAAATGATAGCAAGTTATTAAAATATGAACTCTTTTTAACAGGGGTGATTTTGTTTTGGCTCAATCATTCATAAATGAAACTGAAAAGAAAGAATTTTATTACAACATGAAAAGTGGTGCAGGTAAAATAGCTAAACAATTCTTTTTAATATTAATTAACTACATTTATACTAGTACTTTTGATTAATTTGGGTTTTGTATCAGTATCTTAATAGTCAGCAGTTTAAATATTCTTAAGTGGGTACAATTATATTTTAGGTAGGGTACTTATCTATTTCAGCTGACACTAAACTATTCAATTGAGTCTAAGGACTCAATTTCGCAAGCTCAATACTCAACATACTTTAAAAAGCTAATTTTTTTAACAATATTTAGAGTCTGGATTAGATTACAGTTCAAGATGGTTTCTACCTGCTGTTGAAAATGAAGTTGGCCATTTGATTGACACAAAAACTAGAAATTTTATTCCGGTTGATCTTAATTCTTACTACTTTCTTGGGGCAAAATACTTGGCAGAATTTTATGGATTGGTATGTGATTTTCTTATCATTAATTATAAATAACAGAAATTTTTATAAAAGTGCATTTTTTTAGCTTGAAAATGAAGCACAAAAGGCCGTTTACACTGAAATTGCTAATACTTTGGAAAAAAATATAAATGACATTCTGTGGAACGCTGAAGAGGGTGTTTGGCACGATTATGTATTTGAAAAAGAAGTTCATAAAAAAGGATTTTATCCAACAAATTTGGCACCACTTTTTGCTGGAATTGCTCCACCTAATTTGGAATCGTTCAAATCATATGTGAATAAAATTGAAGAATTTAAACTACCAGGTAAATTATAAGGTAAATTTGCTGGATACATAATAATAAAAGAGTATTAGGAGGTGTCCCAACTTCTGATAAAAACCATCGGACTGGAGAACAAGTAATTATCTAATTCTAACTATATTTTTGCAAAAATTATTTAATTTTTCGAAATTTTAGTGGGATTATCCTAATGGCTGGGTAAATCATATGATTTATAATTCGTTTATAATTGCTAAAAATAAATCCTCCATTAATTGGCATTTTTGATCAAATAACTAAAAATCCAATGCCATTATAGATATCTATAATATGTTTACTTGTACGGGTTCGAGTAGTACAAAAATGCTAAATTTTTCAATTTAATTAATCTTTAAGGCTCCTCTTCAAGATCTCGTTGTAGTCGCTCTGGAAAATTCAAATGATGCTGAACTTAAAAATCTGGCTTTTGAAATAGCTAGAAATTGGGTTTTAACAACTTATGAAACCTACAATAATCCAGAATTTAATAAAACTATGTTTGAAAAGGTAATTCAAATTCAAATCATTCAAATTATCTGATCTTTTATCAATAAAAAAATTTGACAATTTTTATAGTATGATGTCACCACTCGAGGAAATCCAGGTATTTTAATTTAATTTTATTAAAGTGTCTAGATATTCGATATTTGTCATAAAACAAAGATCTTCCTAGACTGACACTTTGGTAAATAAATAATCTTAAATAATTTTATCTAAACTAAGGTGCTGGTGGAGAATATCGTGTGGTTCAAGGATTCGGGTGGACAAATGGTGTAGTTTTAGATTTTCTTAAAAAATATGGCGACCGCATTTTTGTAGACAATGACGACAATTCAACGATTCGTTTAACTAGTCCATTTACAATTTTAATCACATTTGTAACTTTACTTTACCAATTTTTTCATTAATGTCAACTACCTACTTATATAGAAATTTTACTGAAATATAAAGCTTATCATATGCAAATACTGTTATTCAATTTATTGAATCATTCAATTTTTTTAGGTTTTAAATTTTACATTAACAACAAATTTTTAAAATTTTGTTCCATTAAAAAGTGCATTAAAAGCTAGGACACTGTCCATAACTCCATGGCCAAAATGATAATTAGGAAATTGGGAATCGGGAATATTCTCACAAATTCTTTCACTGGTATTTAAACCCTCTGAAGTAGCGGTTTCTTGAAGAATTGATTTGATTTTATCATAGGTTAGATTCTCATCGTAGCTTAACATTAAACCGATAAGTCCAGATGCATGTGGACCTAAAATATAAATTTATTTTAGTTTAGTAAAGCTACTGATATTCTTAAAAACTAGACAAGTTTTATAAATTACTTACATGACATTGAAGTTCCAGAATAAGCTGCATAACAAGCATCACAGAGATGGGTCGATGACCGTACGTTGACACCTGGTCCTGAGAATTCTGGCTTTTGAATATAATTCTCAGGATCCTCAGCATTTGGTCCTACAGAACTGAATGATGCGAGTGAGTTTGAAATGTCGATTGCTCCGATACCTAGAACATCTGGATGTCGACCTGTACAAATATGAATTCAATTTTTTTATCAAATCAGTTAGTTACTTCATGTTATTATGTTTTTCTATTTTTAAATATTTACCTGGATAACCAGTCGTTTGACAATTATTTCCATTATTTCCGGCACTGAAAACTGGAATTATCCCAATAGCTTGCCAAGCAAAAATGACTGGATTGAAATAATTCAGGCCTGCAGGTGGGTCTCCCCAGGAGTTTGATACTAAATGGTTCAAGTGTATACATATATAGGGTATATTTAAATGATAGTTTTTAAACTTTCAAATTACCAATATGAGTGACAAGACTACAATCTGGATTATTGCCATCTGGGTCATGAGGGCACACGTAAAATTGGCCACAATCAAGAGATGCAAACTGGTCACCTTCACCGTCGCTCTTGAATGCTTTACACGCTCTCCATTTCGAATTCGGAGCTACTCCAATTCCATATTTCCCACAGAATGTCCCAGTTACGTGTGTACCTTTAAAAATAAATATTTTTATCATTGGTTTTAAAGCAATTTTTGGCAATTTAAAAAAAATGCGATTCTTATTCTTATATTATACTACATACCGTGTGAGTGATCATCAAAAGAGGTATTAGCAAAAGTGTAAGGGTCAAACCATCCATTATTTTCAGGACCGATATAATTATCCCTTAATGCTTCATGAGTGTATCTTACTCCCGTATCAATAGATCCAATGATAATTCCTAAATTTTAAAATTTAAATCAAATCAAATTGTTGATTGTTTAATTATTAAGAATGCTCCGTATTTTTTACTACCTTCTCCCATATTTCCACCAGGCATTTCCCAAACCTCATGGGCTCGAATTCTTTCAACACCCCACTCGTTCAAAACCTCATTTTTTGAATTCCCATCTTCTAAAATTGGATTATCAAGATGTATTTTGACTTCTTGGGTAATTTCCTTTACATCTTTGACTCTCATTAAAGCAACAATTAGTTCAAGTCGAGCATTTTTGATGTAAATTTGATTTGAAATCCAATAGCTTTTGATTTGAACATCTGAAGATTTGGGATAAATTGATAGAAATTCCAAAGTTGAACTTTGACTTACTGCAGCATGGTTATTTAATGCCGTAAAAACTGCTTGATTTTTTTGCGCCCTTGTGGTCCTAGTTGTAAAGGATTTTGTTAATTTTGTCAGAATTGGCTCAGTTTCTCCATTTTCAAATGAAATAAACACATTCACAGGTTTTTCTGGATTTTGTACCAATGACTGGAGAAAATTTGGTTCGATTTTAAGATCATTTGATTCACTTAAAGCCAATATATTTAAAGATATTAAAATAAGTAAGGTCTTCATTTTCAAGTGCTGAAGCTTTTGCAAATGAGTCGTCTAAAGATAGGCAGCTTATAAAAAACTATGAAAAAATTATGTAAAGTAGTTCAAGAACTAATTTATCATAATTTATATCTATCAATAGTAGTATAACCATACATAGATATTAGGTATATATCATTTTACTGCATTTATCAAAATAACACAATATATACCCTACTTAGATTAATTATTAATTAGATAAAAATATATTAATTGACTTACGATGAAAATTGGCTAAATGACAAGACAATCAAGTTTATTTTTGATAAAATTGATGGACAAATCTACAATGACATAATTTTAACATCTGACTTTAAAAACTATACTTATTTTATTCTGAATTGGATTCTACTATGTAAAGTCCTATGCACCTTTGACTTCTTAATTATTAAAACTTAGGTTTTAATTGTGCATCTTAATTTGAAATTTTTGAAATGCAAGTAGGGTATTCTACCTAATTGTATTTTTTTCATATTTTGAAACAGTTTGCAATTTTAAAGAATAGGTAGGTAGCACTTATAATATGCACATAAATACAGAACCCTATACAGTATTTGCATTTGCATTTGTCAGTATCAAGTATAAGCCCTACCTACGATTTAATGATAACAATAAGTACCTAGTAGGTAAGTATTAGTAGAATAACAGTAATATAATTTAGATTATCATTGATATTAATCGAAATTAAAAAAATTTGGGCATTTTTTTCAAGTGACATTTTTATCGAATTTAATCGAATTACAGATAATCATAAGATTATCTATAGCCCTGTTTGACTAAACTAATACTAAACTTGACAATTAATTACATAATGATTTTTTTAAATGAAATCATAACAAAAAGGTAAAACTACCGATAAACAAAATTAATGTTTTTTTGCAAATGGATTGGCTACATCTACTACATCTGATATTTTAAAAATTAAATAAATAATTTTTTATATAATTTTCAATCGACTTTGAAGTTTAGGAATAATATAAAGTAAAGTAAAGTATAGATTATAGAATTCGGAAGTTCTTATTATAGTACCTACTACTTTAAGTACCAGTACGCTACTTATGTAGGTAAGTTGAAAACTTACCATTAGCATCACCTATAGCGTGGTGTGAACTAGGTTTTTGTTCTTGTGCTCTTTTTTTCTACACTTTACTTTACATTACATATTTCATTATTTATTAGGTATTTTCAAAATATCAGATGGGCCTTGTATTTATATTTGTAGGGTACTTTCAATATATGTGTCGGTTTGGTAAACTGTACAGGATATGATAAATTTTAAATTAATCAAAAATTAAATAAAATAAAAGATAAGATTAGGATGTCATGTAATTATTCATATAATCATATAGTGACTATAGATTAGTTACCAAACTACACTAATAAACTTACTATAAGTACCCTACTAGGTATATGAATTACTACACTAGGTACATATATTAGATATGTATACTTTTTGACTTATTTCCTTTTTTTTAAATGTATTTTCTATTGGTACTTTATTAGTACCTGCCTATATTATTACCAAAATTCTTCTGTTATTAAATTCTCGCCAATTGATCCACTCACATATGTAGGTACTTATTAAGTACACAATTCTGGTTTTGAAATCTAAATTTTTTGATTCCTCGAGAAATACTTGGGTAAAAATAAGTTAATGAAATATTTAAAATTATATTTTGTAAAATTAATTATTAAAAATTTAAGTAGCTTGAAATGGGAGATTCTAAAGCTACTACTACTGCTGATCCTGATGAATCAATCCAACTTCAAGAATCTCTTGAATCTCCATATAGAAAAACTGTCATAACTTTGCCAAGATCATCAACACAATTGAATCGAGCTGAAAATAATTCAAATTTCGCATCTCTTTGCATAACCATTGTGTGTACGATCATTTTGTCACCGATTTCACTGGCTATGGTTATAATTGGAAGTATTTACTGGAATCAAAGTTACTGTCAACCTGAAAGAATTAGTTTCCTACTAGTTTTTGGTGGAATTATTACGATTCTTGGACCGATTTTTAATAAAATTACTAATTTAATGAAAAAATCTCGATATGTTCGAATTTTTGAGATACTTTTTCATTTCACATCCATGTTGGCCTTTTGCTGGTTCATCAGTTTGTCAGTGATTGTGTACAGGATCAGGTCAAGGGTCGATCATGATGATGTCGATTCGGCCAATTATTGTCATCCGACACTCTATTTATTTGCATTTTGGTTCCTAACTGTCACATATATCATTTTTTGTATATCAATCGGAATTGCCATTGTTTGTTGCCTTCTTAATTGTTGTGGATTGGCCATATTTGCAATAATTTCGGAATTTTTTAGAGGTGGTGGAAATCGGATTGAAAATAATAAGAATAAGGGCGCATATCAAAAGCCAACTGATGTAGATGATCAAGGAGAAAGAGTATAAGCTACATATAAATTGTTCATTAAAAAGTGTGTAAATTCATGTGAGCAATAATAGCACATATTTATATATAATATTAATATAACTTAAAATAATTTTCAAATTTATTTTTCTATAAAGCTACATTTTATAGTTAGTTAAATAAGTAGTTGTAAAGAAATTAAGTATTATGTTCATTAAAATCTTACTCTTAGACTGAAAAGTCTCATAAAATCTATCAACTTACTTATGACTTGTACCATAAGATTACCCAAAATTTATTATTAAGAAATGTATATCCATTATTTAATGTTCATTAAATTCAAAGTTCTGAATTTAAATTTTTTTAAATAAAACTTTATAAAGTTATTGTAAATAATAAGGAAATCAATACAAATTAGGTTTAGGTACCTACAAATTTAATCAAAGTTAGATCATCACTTTTCTAGCTAATTTAATAGCTATCTATCTGTGCATAAAACTTTTACTCGTACTTATTAGAATATTAGATTAGAATATTTGAATCTACTTGTATCAAGTTTTCCAATAGTTATATAGATATTATACCTACTGATAATGTTCTAAATAAAAGAAAAAATTGTTGTTTTAATAGTTAAAAATGAGTAAGTAAGTACTTTATACTTCTCGTTTTACAAATAACCTTGGACTACTCGTACTAGTATATCTCCAAATTGTACACATTTATACACATACCAAAGTAGTACAAGCTAGTTAAGTAAATATCAGGATATCAAAGGATATAAAATATAATAAATATATAAAATAAATAAAGATAAAATGTAGAAAATGCAGATATATAGGTAATGTAAGCTCTGCTAGCAGTAGTTAGTAGTTACAATATATAGTAGTAAGACTTGCGATTATTTGAGAAATACACATTTACATATTTATTTATTTATTTATTTATTTCGAATTTTATTTTTTTAAACTATTTAACAATGGGATTGGTTTCAAAAAGATTCCTTGCTACACTCTTGACTGAATTTCTTGGACTTTTTTTCCTCATATTTGTGGTGGCAGGCTCTGTCATTTGCATGCAAAATCAACTTGGCCATAATTTTATGTCAATTGTACTAACCGTGGGTTTTACAGCTGCTCCATTATCTAAGGTTAGATACCAATAACTACATGAAAAAAACTTTGACCTAGATACTAGATTAAAATAATCTTTATATAGGCATTTGGACCGATCTCATTTCAAGTCAATCCAGCCATTACCTTTGTGTTTTTTTGGAGGCAGAAAATCGAACTTTTTGAAGCTATTTTAATTATTGGAGCGCAATGTGCCGGTTCTTCAACTGCTATATTTTTATTAAAAGATGTAGGTAAATTATTTTTAAAAAAGTAAAAAGTATATTTTAGTAGAAAATAGTTTGATCCATTATGTTCTGATACAGTACACCTTTAGTCTATAGTATGTATTTGTACATACATATCTACATACATACGAGTATATACATACATAATAAATACATTACATACATACTTTTATGCTATGTAGCAAATTCTTGAAAACTTTTTGTTAGATTAAAAATGTTTGAAATTGAAATTTGCCAATTTAATTTATCTTTATCTTTTTTGTATTCGAAATCTACAATTAAGCACTACATATTTTGTTATGATTAGTAAAAGGTAAATTGTGATATATTTATTAATTTTTTTCTTCAAGGTTTTACTCACACCTTTGGTCAAAGGAACCTTTGGTGTTCCATCTATTCACAAGGACCTAAGCCCTAGTCAAGGACTTGCTATCGAATTGATTTTGTCATTTATGCTCATTTTAATCATACTTTTTGTGACCGAAAGAGAAAGACCTCAAGTTGACTCGGCAGTAACCTCACTTTATGTCTCAATGGCTACTATGGCTTGTAAATTTTTCGCGGTACTACAGTCTTATATCTATACCAATACAAATCAACTTACCATTAAACATAATTTCATAAAATTTATAATTTTAGATCCCATTGACTGGAGGTGTCTTCAATCCAGCAGTAGCATTTGGATCTACTTACATGCATGGCTTATGGACTAATCATTACATTTATTGGCTTGGACCGATTTTGGGAGGAATTATCGCATCAATATTTTATGATATCTTAAAAAATTTAACCAAAATACCTATGATTCGACCCATACCTGTAGATCAAAACAAAAAAGCTAAAACGAAAAAGAATCTTTAATTTTTAAGTTGAATAAAATAAGTCAATTTTTTGAAAATACTATACTAGGTTTTGCATACATTTGTACAACTAAATCTAAACGATCATAGATCTTTTGCAGTTGAGTAAACTTAGATTTTGTTCTTAATTATTCAAATATCTATGTACAATTAAAATTGAGGTCAAAATATGGTTTTCAAAAGCTTAATTTAAAAAATAAACGATTAGCGAGACCATATATATATCATTCGAGGTTTTAGAATATTCATGAAATATTTATTTTTTTATCAGTATTCCATTGATTCTAACATTAGTAAATAAAATATTTAATTTAATTGTATCATAGAGTTTAAAATTTTTATATTTAGTAGATATATTATATATTATTATAGATTTTATATCTGTATATAGGCTATTTAGTTGTATGTTTTATGCATACAATTCTTGATAAAAAAAGCTATCAATTTTGGTAGATCGAATGACTAGTCGCCTTAATTCATCACAGATTATCAAAAGTATCACAAATGGCAGCGGAAAAAGCCAACTCTCCCACCTTTAAATAAGGTAATTTATAATTTTAGATATTTTTTTTTTCAAAAAATGTCCAAACAGGTACTTACTTGATTGGAAGTAAATTAAGTCCAGTATTTAATCCTGGTGTATAAATAAGAAAGGCTGCAATACAGATCTCAATAGGAATTGCATAATTCATAACCCAATTTCTAAAAAAAATTTCATTAATTAATAGAATTATCAAAAATTTAGTAGTAATATCAGTATTAGTATATTGTAAGTATTTTTTTACCTCATTCCTTTTTGAAAAATTGATAAACGTCGAGTTTTGCAAATTATTATATTTCCCACTTGCATACAGACAATTGCAATAAAAAATGCAGTTTGAGCTGTAAGTCCAAGCCTATGTCTTGCATTATAGGTCTGTGAAATTTTAAAATTGAAACTGAATAATTAATATGGACTTGTGTGTTTAATTGTTTGATTTCTATTACCCATTCTTGACCATAACTATCTTCTAAATCATTTATAGCAATTGACTCCCATTTTGATCTTAGGCCAATTAGTGTCTGGGGTAAAAATCCGTAATATCCGAGGGTCAGAAAGTAGGAGAAAAATCCGGCAGAGACCTCGAAAATGGCTGTTTGTCCATATGTATACGATAAGAGTCTAACAAAGAAGTCTCAATTAATTAAACTTTTTGTTATGATTAAAATGTCAATCTTACTGCTTTGTAACCAATTTATCTTTTGATGGATCTCTTGGTTTTAATTTCAAAATATCTTTTTCAGCCCCTTTGAATCAGATTTTTCAAATAAATTAATGGGTAACAGGTACTAATAAAATAATAGTGATAAAATACCTTCAAAGGCAATGCTGACAGCAGGCAAGGTATCAGTAACAAGGACTGACAAAAGCATAGCAATTGTCCCCATCGGTAGTGGAATTTTCAAAATAATAAAAATCATGACACTGTACATTTCAGCAATGTTATCAGCTAGGGAATAACATAGTAATTTTTTCAAATTGTCGAAAATCCGACGACCCTCTTCGACTCCTATGATGATTGATGAAAAATCATCGTCCATTAGAATCATGTCTGCGGAGTCCTTGGCCACTTCTGTCCCAGTTATCCCCATTGCCACACCTATATGTGCTCTTTTCAAAGCTGGACAATCATTAACCTAAATTTTGAAAAATAAATATGGTTTTGCTAAAATAAAATTGGAATATTAACTTACACCATCACCAGTTGCTGCAACAATATGACCTGAAAAAAATTGTAATCAATCACTTTGCATTGATTTGAGTTTTCAAATTGAACACAATCATGGTTAATGAGGTCTATTCTTACATAAATCATAAATTAAGAAATATCTCTACAAATATTGTTATATCTCATTTTGGCCAAAATTTTGCAAAATTTTCTAAAAAGATCCATTTTTTTCCAATTTAATAGACTCAATTTCAATATATAAAAATGTGAAAACTTTTATTGAGAAAGAATTGGGTAGATAAAATGGATGTTTTTGATCTATTCTATGTATATAGATTGTAGATATTTTAAACTTACCAAGACTTTGAAATGCTTCAACAATTTTATATTTTTGTTCCGGACTCGTTCTCGCAAATACAATTTCCTCATGGTTTTGTATCACAGTTTGTAGCTCATAATCTGTCAATTGTAACAACTCAGGTCCAGTAATTACAACTGATTTCATTTTAGATGGATCAATTGACTCGATTGGCATATTGGTCATTTCTGCCATTTCCTCAATTGTCAGACTATCTTTTGAAATTATTCCCACACTTCTCGCTATCGCTCTGGCTGTCAATGGGTGATCTCCTGTAACCTTTCAGACAAAGTTTAAATATCAAGTTTAATATTCAAATTTTTCAAAAAATATTAATAATACTGTACTGTATACTTACCATTACCACCTTAATTCCTCCTCTTCTACATTTTTGGACTTGAAATAATAGAAAAATCCAATATTAAGTACCTACCTAGTAGATTATCATATAATGGCAAATTAAGTACCAGCATCGGGAACAGCTGCCCGAGGAGGATCAATCAGCGACATCAAACCGAGAAATCGAAGATCTTTGAATAGAGAATGAACATCAACATCTGAAAAATCGTAACCAGTAGGATAATTTTGTGTTGATAGCCGAGTATCACAAAAACCTAAATTGAAATGATAATTAGTAAGTAACTTTCCAATCAAAAAAGCCAATTATTTATCAGTCTCAGTATTTTATGTAAGTTGAGTACTTACCTAAAACTCTTTCTCCTAGACCACAAAGTTGACCATAAACTCGATCTAAATCAGCTTTTATTTCTTCAGAGATGGCTTTTTCTTCGTCATTTAATAAAATGGTGTTACAGAGAGAAACAACTTTTTCAGGTGCTCCCTGTATAGTGATTAAAAGCATATTGTTACAAATACTAATACACTAATATGTACGTGTAGTAGATACATATAATAATTAGTATTTTATTACCTTCATAACTATAAAATATCCTTCATCATCCTCATAAATACAAGAGCTAAATTTGTCCCTGGAATTAAAAGGTATATCCAATTTCTTAATAAATTGAGATCTAAATTCCTCAACATTCGGCTTTTGAATCTCCATGCATCTCAATATGGCTTTTTCAGTTGCATCCCCGTCGATTTCCCTTAAAAATTTTAAGAATTTCATTATTGTACAGTATACAAGTATAAGGTGGTGTACAACTTTTAATGAATAGATTTTAGTTAAAAATTTCAAAATTTTGTTTTATGTTACGAGTAAATATTTATGTATTCAGTATTCAAGTGGTATGCTCGAGTTCATGGGGTTTGTTCAAAATTTTGAAATTTTTAACTACAAATTGTTAAATTGTTAAATGACCTGTTTAGAAACAAGTTATAGGATATTTTGATATTTGACATTCTGATACCTTTTCAAAACCGGTAAGTAATCCTGTCCATATCTAAACCTGGCCTTTGAACAAAGTACCGCGACCCGATAAAGTTCCAGAAATCCAGCATCGGTGAAGTCACATATTGATCTGGTCTCCTTATCCTCTGCAGTGTCCACCTCAATTAGTTTCCCATTAAAATACATGTGAGCCGCACTCATCTTGTTCTGTGTGATTGTCCCAGTCTTATCTGGAAACATCTACATATTAGGACATAAAAGCAAGGTTACATTTAAACACTATACCTGAACAAATAACACTGGTTGAACCAAGAGTCTCAACTGATTGAAGATTTTTCACGAGACAATTTTTATTTGCCATTTTTTTTGAAACTACTCCAAGTATTAGGGTGAATGACATTGCTAGCCCCTCTGGTATATTTGCCACTAAAAGTATTATATTTATCCTTAGAGTAGAATTTTATTATAAGAATGATCTGTAATATATCTACATACCAACAATCCCAATTATGAAAAAAATTGCATCGATTATCGAATAGTGCATTAGAATAGCGACAGTTAAAAAAATTCCACCAAAAAATATACTTCGAATTGTCATAATCATAATAAAACTATCAAGTTCGATTGAAATCGGCGTTTTTTTAGAATCCAGTTGTGAGGCGAGACTTGCTACTTTCCCCATAAGAGTTTTTGGACCAACTCGTAGAACAACACCTGTAATATTTAGAAAAATAGGGATTCGAAGTTCTCAAAATTAGGATTTTATAGTAAAATTAAAGTCTTACATTTAGCAGTTCCTTCAATTGCTAAATTATTTTAAAGAAATCATATTTAGATATAACTATTCTAATAAAATATATAGGTTTCATATTATAAACATACCGGAAGTTGAAAAAAATGCCAAATTGTTAGCTGTAATAAATGGATCACTATCAGACTGGCCTAAATTTGGTCTAAAAAATTTTGTTAGTCAAAGTCAAATAAGTAGTATGCTAATTGTACTGTTTTTATTTTGTTTTTTTACCCTCGATTTTGTGCTTCAGATTCCCCAGTCAGACACGAATTGTCCACTTTGAAATTTTGCGATTCAATAATTCGGACATCGGCAGGAACCAAATCCCCATATTTTATATGGACAATGTCACCGACTACAACATTTTCAACCGAGATTTCTTCAATGATTCCATTTCTGAGAACGTTTGTCTGATGAGGTATGAGTTTCCTGAAAGAATTCATGATTTTATTCGACTTAAATTCTTGATAGAAGGAAAAAAATCCGGATAGAAAACACACAAATATGAGGGCAATTCCGAGGTATAACTATTTAAAAAATCACTTAATTTACATATTTAGATTATAAATTAGGTAGAGTATACATTGTCCTGAGCAATTTGATCGGTATAAATATACTGTGAGCCATAAGATCCAAGACTTAAAATGGCACAAACCTAAAAAATATTATAATTTAACTCAAATACATTTATAAATTAAGAGATACCCATAAGAGAAGATTCAATCCTAAAAAAATTGTCTTCAACAATTTGATCAATTGTCCAAATCTTTTCTGGTTCGATCTCAAAACATTCATTCCATATTTTTCTTGATTTTTACCAACTTGTTGAGTATTTAAACCCTAAGTAAATTGCAAAAGAATTTCATAAAACTTATAAAAATGACCTAATTTTATCTAATTTTATCATATTTACTATATTAGTGTATAAGGTACAGATTAGTTAGTAAAAAAATGTAGGTAATTATTATAAACTTACTTTTTCAGAACATGTTGATAATAAAGTTAGTAAATTGTCCATCGGAATCAAATGATCAAAAAAATCTTCAGGACCATCGGCAAAGACTTCATCTTGTTGTCCAGGGCTTCCTTGAATCTTTTTTTAAGATAAAGTTTGGATCTAATTTTAAATTGAAATTTGAATTTTAAATTTACCTTAATTTCGACATCTGTTTTCCCTTTTATTTCTTCGGATGTTTTTTTGCCCATAGTTCTTTGATTTTGAGTCAATGGACACCTTTACCAATAATTATAAGAAAAAGGTATAACAAAATTGTGATTAGAACTTTGAATTTGACTTATTTTAATTTTAGGCATCTCAAGTCTCAAGGATCATGTAAATAACTAATCTAATGAGTCAAAAATTGTGCAAATGTTTCTTTATTCTCATTAATTAATACTTTGACTCTACTTACGCACATGTTTACACGAAGTCATTCAAAATAATTAAAATCAAATTAGTATGTACTACTACATATTATAAGGTAGGTAATAAGATATGGAGTGTAAAATTTGAATGACCTTTACTTGAGATAATTACTAAGCATATTTTAATTAGATACATTATTATACTGGATCACAGGCAGTAAGTAAGTATAATGCCGAGAAACACGAAAATGTCCAGTAATTCTCAGATCAAATAGGTTTAGTTATAAGATTACAGTATTTCTTACGTAAACAAAATCACGATATATTTACAAAATTTTTATTAAAAAGTCTTTCAAAATAAAGAATTCTCATATTTCTTATATAGAAGTGTCAGGATTATTAAATTAATTAAAATTCAAAATTCCATACCTTTTGGATTTGGATCCAGATTGATTAAGAAATTACACCTGATTCTTGATAACAGTCGAATTTGAGATTGAAATTTGAATCTTTATAATGTAAATATGAACCATTGAGCTTGTCAATAAAATTATTAAAATTATAGATAGGTTTCTAGATGGATAGTTGCGTTGTAACCTGTGACTTGTACCTAACTAATCATAAGAGCAGATACATTTATGTATTGTACTCGTAGTATGAAAATTTAAATTAGTAAATCGAGAGAGATACTTTTTATAAAAATTGAGCTAACAAATATAAAATAGTTGTAGGTAGTGCAGGTATCAGTAATCAGTACCTACCTAATGTAGGCGGCTAACCTTAGGTAGGTACTACGATATACTTATATATATCGTAGTTAAAAGATTTTACAATCATTTTACTTTCAGGTAGGGTACTAATAAAATCATAACCTTTAGTTGAAAGAAATGACAAAAAAGACCGGCATAAATCAGTATACATCGGTAAATGTAAACTTATTCAAATTAAAGGAATGGATCTAGTATACCAGACAAAAGTTTCAATTTATATGTCCCTATGTATATGGATATTTTATTGAATTGAAAGTTGTAGGTTACTATTATTTGCATAAAATATATCAAGTACAGATAATTCCTTATCTTATCATGTAGCTAAGATAAGTAGATAAGTACACTATGTAGATAAGTAGAAGTTTTAATGCACATATAGTAAGTAGGTACATTTACTAAGGATAAGTACCTACTCGACTCGTGCTACACTACACAAGTTTAAGATACATGAGTATCTTTATTACATTTAGCATTTGTCATAATTATAATTCATATATGTAAATATAATCATAGTCTTAGACAGACTAATCCTAATAATTGTAAAAAATTTTGTGAAAGGTCAATGGAAATGGAAATAGCTTAAAGATTGAACTTAAGACTACGACTCTGATGCATTTGCTACCTATACTGTTTTGGCCTATTCTACTGTAATAAAAATAAAGTTGGCCTATATGTACTTTTATTATTAGATTATTTTTCTTGAATATTTAGGTAAATAGAAAAAGAAAATATCTATGTTTTATAAAAATCAACGACTCACTAATACTTCTATCTTATACTGATATATTCAAATTCAAAGGAAGCATAGCATAAAACAAAGAAGACAAAGAAAAAACTTAAGAATTTTGTTAATCTGCATTTATCATTTTATTTGATATCTGTAGTTGACTTGACTAGGCTCTGAATAATTTTTTCAGCTTTAACAAATATCTAGGTACTGAACCTGAAAATCGTCAGTCAGTCATAAGCTATAAGTCAGGATCTTAAGAAGAGTCAGATAGCATTCATTTTAATTGGCTGTTTGTGCATTTTAATTGATTGAATCTAACTAGAAGCACTCGTGTCTAAATCAAATTCATCATAATGGTAAGTAACATTTTACGGATAAAAGCTATCGGAAATTATACAATATATAGGTAATTACAGATTAATTAGCTAGATATTTCTTGAAAAAAAAATCAACTTTTGAAACTCAAACTTTAGAGTATTTTTGATCTACCTATATTAGGTATTTAAGGAATAGGTAAGTAAGTATAGATTAATAATATAGACGTACTCGTATAAGGTAGCAGACTTTTTTTTTCTAAAAAATTATTAATAGGCATTTGGCATTCATGATTTGGATATAATACCATACTACGGATACTGACACAATCGATTGATTGTCCAAGATATCTTAGTGTCCAAGATCACGAATTCTGGTAGGCACCTAAGTACCTTGTTAATATATTTTAATTCTATTTTTCAGAAGAGGGATTTCATCACATTAAAAGTCATAAGTCTTATCGGCTCGACAGAAACGGAGATTCATTTCCGAATACAAATGGCCACACCATTGAGAAAAATTTTTAACACTTTTGCTGAGAAAATTGTAAGCTTAATTTATTTCACAACATTATATTTATTCAGTTATACTTGTGACTTGTAGGCATATTAGGTATATTGTAATTTATAAAAATTATTAGATATTTAAAATATCAAGAGGTATCATATAAATTACGTATCTATACTAAGCAGGGTATTTTTATCAAAAGGTCAATTGAAATCTAATCAATTTTTCATATTTAATTAATATAGGATGTTCCTGTTGAAATACTTAGGTTCCTTTACGATGGGAAACTTTTAAATCCAAGGGATACGGTGAAATCAGTAAGTACCTACCTACGTAGTACCTATATACCTTATATCTATGTATAATATATAGTAGGGTACATATATATTATGTAAGTAGGGTATGTATAAACACTATGTATTGTAGATTTGTAGAGAGCTTGTAATATTAACTTTGCTTGCAAAGGGCCCTTTAAGAGCCTCTATGTTAATAAAATGTGAAAAACTTTGAAAATTTTAAATTCAAATAGATAATTATAAGGGTGTATTAAGGGAATCTATTATGGTGATTCAAAATTTGACATAATTTTTTGATCAGAAAATTATTAGCAATTAACAATTTTTCTCAAAGCTTGGTTTAATTTGTGATATATTATTCAACTCAAATCTTTGCTCTCACAATTAATAATTAACAAAAAGTAGTTAATTAAAATTCTGTTTATATCAAGTAATGTAAAATACAAGATATTTAAGATTACCTAAAAGTTATAAGTAGTATATACCTATTACCTTACTTCAGATATCTAAATTTTTTGTTTTGGATTTTAGTTGGAACTGGAAGATGATGATTGTATCGAAGTACATATGAGGCAAACAAGCGGGGGTTTTCAACCTTGACAGATGTAACTTATTCAAATGACCCATATCATCCAAGTCTGACCTAACTTCATTTGACTAACAAAATCTAAAGACTGACTTTCTAAATAAACGATCTAGGTACTCAATAATTATGTATGTATCGTTTTTAAATACCTACTTATAATTATAATATACAGCTTATTTGTTTTTTCATAAATTAAAATATCCTAAAAAATCGTTATTTATTGTAGAAATATTTTGTAATATTTGTTAACTCCCGCCTATTACTGTTATAGCTGTAGTCATGTATAGTATAGTATATTAGGTTATAGTTATATAATATGTATCGTAGTATGTTGTAAGTAGGTATATAATATACAATTGTAATTGGAGATGGAGAGAGTTAACTTAGCTACTTAAGTACGCTATGAAATCATCTTTGTATTTATAGGCTAATTTTTATGATAAAATTTGGATTTCATATCAATCCAGTTTTATCTGTATCCAGTTTTGTTAAAATTTCTTTGTTGAATTTTTTTGATGATTTTCTTACAATAATCTTCCTAGCCTATACCTTAAATTATCAATATTTTCAGTCTCTAAAATTAAAAAAAATTAGAATAACTTTAAGAATAGCATAATAAAACTAAATATAAAAATATGAAAAAAAATATGTTTTTTGACAATTAATCAATATGACTAAAAATGACTAATAAATAAAGAATATATTTGTACAATTCACCTCACCCTGCAGCTGCAGTCAAAAAATCTTGAAGCAATTTCAATGTTAATTACAAATTACTTAAAATCTTTTAATTTGAAACATGTTTATAATTCCAGTAGGAAATCATCATTCTCTAATGACTAATTTAATAGAATAGACTTGAATATCTTATACTTATAGGTACATGAGATTAGAGCTTTATTTTAGGACTTAAGATTATGCCATGCTAAAACTTAAATCTTCATTCATATATTTGAGTCTCTAACTTATCTTTAGCTAATTCAATGTAATACTTACTTAAGTTATAGGTAGATACATAGTTAGTATCTGTAGTACTAGGTCAAAATTTAGATAAGGCCAAAAAAACATCCACGACAAATTATGTGGTTTTTAAATTTCATTTGTTTCATTTTCTTTTGTAGTTTATAGATTTCAATCGGACTAGGTAGATTATATCAATATTTTACAAATTTTGCAAATTTTTAACAAATATCCACTAACCATATCATAGTTACCTAACCTATGATATTTTCCATTACTACGAGTATTTGGTTAGTATTCTGTGATTTATGCTATATCTATTAGGTTTACAAGACCAGGTAGGTATATTTTTAAATTTTTTAAAATTTGAGTAAGTACCTATATAGGATTTGTATTGTATTGCCTATTTTATTGAATGAAGTTACTTGGTATTTTCCCTGAATTTTTTTTTTGCAAGTTCAATATTCTCTAGAAGAATTTTGTGAGACGACGCGCAAAATACATACCTACTTTAAGGTCCGATTTGAGCAAATGTTTATATAAAATGTACAAAGACCCAAAACACAAAATCAGTTTCAATCCGAATTTCGGAGAATTCTTATCAAACTTTATATACCTAACATAGTTTTTGAATTTGAACAAAAAATGCATTCCCTGTTCAATAATTTCACTCACATATTGTGTTAAATGTGTTGAATAATGGATTCGGTTCTAAATGGTGTGAAAAAAATAATAAATATTTACTAGTTTGGAAAGTTCTACAAAAAAAAGCAGAGGAAAATAGAACTTAAAAAATGATTCTCCCAATTATATTTCTATTTTCAAATCTCTTATTTCCAATTCCAAGTTGCCTCACATCACATGCTGGACATCCAGCAGCCGGCTCTTCAATCTCATCTAAATTGACATTTGTGACTTTAAGTGACTTGTACAACCAAAGTGACAATGTCCCAAAAAAGGTAACCAAACTTACTACCAGACAGATAGATCAGTATAGGGTAAACTATACTTTTAATTACTTTTAATTTTTAACCATTTCATTAATTTTTGTGGCCAAAAAAGTTTTTCCCTCACAATTAAGATTTTAGCTCCTATAGTTAGTAGAGGAAAGTTGAAAACTTTTTTTTTTGCAATTCTACTAAAATAAATAGTAAAATAGTAACTTGTAATTTCTTTCACCTACTTATTTAAAACTCAAGTCTTGAGTTCTTAAGTCTTAAGTCTTAAGGGTCTATTTCCTACTCAAAAAAAAGTACCCTAAAACTCTAAAATAAAACTTTTTCCCTTTTTCGATCTCAAGTCCAAGAATTTTTGTAAAAAAAAAAGTAAAGGAAAAGAAATTAGCAGTTTGTGATAAAAGTAATTAAGGGAAAGTAATAAATATGTTGGGAATGGATCTGATAAGACCAAATAGTATATATTTTTTTAATCTCTTTTACCGTATAAATACTTTAATCTAGAAAAGTTTATATAAGAACAAAGTATGTAGTAAGTACATATTATATACATATCATAGGCACTACTAGACTGTAATGTAAACTGTAATATAAACCATATTATTATTTTTTCGGTTTTTTTTTCTCAATTACCCTTATCTACAATCGCTAATACCCCCAAAATTTTCCCTAAAAAATGTGGAGATTAAAGTAATATATTATGTATACAGGCACATTTTATGAGCTTATAGTATCAATTAAATACATTTTGCTATTTATTTAGATACGTAAGTACGTATTTATAAATACCTACCTATACACACTTATACATACTTATGTACCTACTCTTACTTATAAAAAATATTTTTTTCAGAGGCATCATGGTAAAGTATCGAGTATAAAACCTACAACAACACAATCGACCCATTTGAGATATGACGAGTCAGCAGGTACCTACCTAATAGTACCTAATAGTTATACATTGTGTATTTAAGTAGGTATACAAATTATCGATCTAATTTTAATCTCGATTTTCCAATTTATTTTATTAAAAAAAGCCTTTTCTACTGCCGAAGAATCTGATGATTCATTCGAAGAGTCAAATTATAATGATTATGAAGACGATAGCGTAGAATACTCGTACCATCATCAGTATAATGATAATCGAAGACTCAGCCAGGGAAATCCAATTAATGACAAAATATTAGTAGAAAATGAGAGGAAGAAGGGTAAAAAGTGTTCAAGATCGGATCACGAGAGATTTAAAGTAAGTGTAGTATACCTATAGTAGGTATTATATATTATGCATATTATGTATACAGAATACAGATAGGTAGGTAGATTAGATATTATTATAAGGCATAAATTATCGTAAAATTGGTTCAAGAAAGTGAGGAAAGTGAGGAAATTAATTTTAATTTTAATATAATTTCTTTTTTATAGGACAAATTGCTACTTTTGTACGATGTGGATGATGATGGTGTTGGGCATTTTAGGAGGGAAAGTAATAATTACAATAATAATAAGAATGAAAGGCTCGAGGATGAGAGAAAGTCATATTTGCTGAGTTTGATGTTTTCGCACTTTGACCAGAATAACAATGGATGGCTGGAAAAAATAGAATTGGCTCGGGTAAGGATTTTTTTACTCAAAATTACCTATACTTAGCAGGGTTGGAAAACCTCAAAGTTTTTAGTCACTTTTGTATTTTTGAACATACATTTCATACACAATATATAATATATACTCGTATGTAGCTATTTAGATCAAATATCAGGAGATTATAGTTAAAATCCGGGTTCTATAAAGCTTAAATATTTCTAATCTTAAGTGCGATTTTTATAGATAATGGATAGTCTTTATTGTACATGATTATATATTTTTAGATTTTAAGCATTTTTACAAAAGGTTGATGTTAAATTAAACTAGTACCTATGCATATCTTTCATTTATCATTTTAAAACAAGTTTAATTTAATCACCTACTACTTTACTTTCAAAGTATTTCAGAAATTAACATACCAAATTATCAAAGTAACTTATCTTGTAAAAATAATTTTTAGAGGAAGGTTATGACAATCCTCAGATTCCAATTTTTTTAAGGATTGAAAACTAAAACATCTATGTATGTAGTCAAGTATAAATTTCAAATTTTGTATAAAATTGACACAAAAATGAAAAATCCATATTGACAACCCTGAAAACTAACCATAAACCCATATTATATAGGTCTAGTCTAGAAATAGGTGGTAGGTATTAGGTAGTAGGGTACTAGAGCTAAGGAATAAAGATCTTTATTTTCTCCTAATATAAACTTAATGCTCGTAAATGTAATTCGTAATGCAATTCATGCCCTCGACTTTTATTTTCTTGATCTCCACGGAAGTTCGCAATTGGCTTTTGCCCCGAGACAAAATAATCCTTTAAAAAAGTCGAATAAGAATAGTAATACTTAGCAGCATTAGTCAAGTAATAGTTAGGTACCCTACTTGTACTACTTATACTGATACTCATACATAGTACCCTAATACATATCAGTAGTAGTTTGTATGGTGAAGCAGAACATGGGGATTACACGATTTACAATTTAGCCCAAGTCTTTATTTGCTCCACTCGTTTCCCCCGCTCCGAAAATCCAAAATACTTATTTTATTTAAACCGACACATTAATAAGAAAATTAATTATTTTTTCTGGGTTAGATCGAGGGAAATTTGTTGACCTCAACTCTTCCCGACTGCTCGACACTTGACTTGCTTCGGTTTGATGACCTCGACCGAAACGGCCGACTCAGCCTTAATGAATTCTACACTGCTTTTAATAAACTCACAAGTAAGTCTCAAATTCTTGATTCATACTAACATAAGTATACAGTATAGATACTTGTACTCATGAAAATATCTGTAGGTAGATAAGTGAATTTTTTTATAAAAAGGGTGTACAAAGAAACTTGCAAATTTTGGAATTTTGCAAATTCTAAAATGCTTATGTAAATAGTTTTAAATTAAATATTTTGCGTTATCAAATAATCTAAATTTCATCTGCCTATCATCGAAAATTTCTATATTTATACGGATAAAAATCAATAAAACGTTCATAAATGGCAGATATTTGATTAAAAAAACATGAAATTTTGAAAAAATTTTAAGTGTTGATATAGGACAGTTAAGTAAATATTACATGTTAGATAAAATAGTAATTTGACAATTTCTTTATGGGTATTTTGCTATGAGATTATGAAGCCTTGAGTCATTTATAAGTAGTTAATCTTTCTTGACTTATCCCTCGTCGTTAATCATTATAGTTTAAAGATTTATCTTGGGTGCTCAGACCCTAAGTATCTGTAATCAGTACCTAAGGTACTTATATATCTAATAGTAGTAGTGAAAGTAAAGAAAGTTAAAGATTATAGCAATTTTTTTCTATTTTATTAATCTATCAAGGCGTTTCGTTCGTCTCCCTGGACAAGTCACTTCAATTAAGAAAAATTACAGCCATGATTGGAGATAATGTGGAAATTAAGTGCGATATTCGACGTGGATTTCCACCATCAGCCCCAGTCGTGTGGTCAAGATACGGATTTAATCTTGAACCTCTGAATGATGGAGAAAAATTGCGGATTTTTACAGAATCTGATACCCTTTATTTGAATAAAGTTCAACTGCATCATGCGGGCAACTATACCTGCCATTCGAGGGGGAGTGAAAAAATCATACAATATCATATTCTCACCGTTCAAAGTAAGCAAAATTTGACTTATCTATCTGTATCTAATTATGTGATAAAATTCCACTAATATTAAATTAAAAAAGTCATTTTAGATAGTGAATATTAATTTTAAGCATTTTGAACACCTTAATTTTAGGAAATTTCATTTCGAAATATTTTTAAATTCTTAAATTTTGGGCCAAAATTTATTTATAGTTTGTTTCAGAGGGTAATTTATTACCTCTAAACCTAGAAAAAAAATAAATTCAGTAAAAAAAAAGATGTTTTATAGAAATTTGATAACTATTTTTAATATTATATTAGCAGAGATCTCAACTTATATAGAGATAGAGATTTTGTTTTATCTATCTATCTATAGCGTGATCTATCTATAACATATTATGGTAGTTATGTACATTGTACATAAGATATTTAAGATCAAATACCTAGGTACTGCTGATAGACATTTTATCACATAATGTAGTATTATAAACCATACATAAGTATTAGTTTGCTAGATAATTAAATTAAACTAGTTTTCTTCTGTAAAAATTCAAAGCTATCAAAATAACCAGAATTTAGAAAATTTTATTTTTTTCAAAAAATGGTGTAATTTTTTCTAAAACCCAATTCAATTTACAATTTACAGCGATACCCGATGTTAAATTACAACCTAAGATATCATGGCAAAGTCCAGGCAAATCCTCGTCTATAGATTGTCGAGTTTTTGGTGAACCTCAACCAAAAATCCATTGGCTAAAGAATGAAGAGCCAATCCCTGCTGATGATGAACGATACGAGATTAATCAAACTCGATTAACCATTAAAAATATACAATATCCAGATACTGGGGTATATTACTTATACAGTTATACAATAAATACTACTAGCAATTAGATTAGAACTATGCTTTTTAGATCTCAAGTTAATTAAATAATTGAATTTCACAGGCTTACTACTGTAAAGCAGTTAACCAGGCTGGGAAATCCTGGGGAATTTCGTCACTTGTTGTTGTCGACCAAGAACCTGAGCCTTTAAAAAGTACCCTAACTTACATAATATAAGCTACTACGAGTACCTAGTGCTATATAGTACTATTACAGATATATGTATATAGTACTCTGTTAAAATAAATTGAAAAATTTCTCAAATCCTTGCTTGCTCTTGTCTAGGTGGAGAAAATTCTTTCTCATTTATTACCTTTCATGAAAGGGGATATACTGTAAGTTAAGTTAGCTTGAATTTTGAAGGATTATCTATTTTAAGTTTTACATATTATATTTAATATTTTGTATTTTATATTTTTTTGCAGGTATACGATCCAGAAAGTTGTGGAGTTAAAAACCAGATATTTGGAACGGATTTTATTCCAGGAACTCAGGTAAATTCAATTTCAAATATCTATCTATCTATTTACGTTTGTAATATCCGATCGAAATCCAATGTCCCTACTACTAATATAGGTAGGTATATATACTTTTATACTAGTATGTAGTAATAGTAATAACTAATCCATATTTTATGAAGGCATTTATTTATCCTTTGAAAATTGAAATAGAATTGAATAGATAGATAGATACTTACTACTGACTACTGACTACTACTAGGTATATTGAATAGGTATTTATAAATCATTTGGGAATTTCTAAATAATTGAAGTTGAAGTTAAGGAAAGTTTCATTGAAAGTGAAAACTCATTTTATAAAAAAAATAAATAAATAAACTTAAGGATTTAAGATAAAAAGTAAATACATATTGTTAAACTAGTACCCTACTAGTAAAATACCTAGGTACTAGTCACTAGCACTAACTTAAAGGACTAAACTAAAATACTTAACCTGTTAATTCCAAGTTGGAAAGGATTTCTTTTCTTCACTTTTACTATCTGTTTTCTTATATTATTAGTAAAGTTAGTCGTGTTAAACAGCTACCAGGTCACCTGTTTAGACCTGCAGGTACTTTTTTTCTAACAAGTATCTGCAGGTACCAGGTGACCTGGTTCAGGTCACCTGCAGGTATCGTATATAAAGCATAGGGAAATGACTAAAAATCCAAAAAAAATTACAAAAAGTTCTCAAAAAATCATTTTAAAACATTTTTTGAATTAAAAATTTCAAAAATTTCCAAAAATTTCCAAAAATTTCCAAAAATTTCCAAAAATTTTCAAAAATTTCAAAAATTTTGATAATTTTTTTGAAATGGAATATGTATATAGGTCTTTAAAAATTATTTATAAATTGTTTATATACTAGAATTATGCATACTTTCAATATTATCATATATCAGTATAGTATAGTATACCCTACTTAGGATTAGAGTAAAAATATTATAAATCTTATTGTATTACTCGTATCGTATGGTATATAATTTCTTATCTTAAAAGTAAAAGGAAACAAGTTATTTACATTTTTACATTTGTAATCTATTAGCCTCAGGTATATTTAGAAAAGGTTTTTATAAATCTAAAAATACCAAATAATAATACCTTTACTTAATCTTTGTGTGGCTTTTTTGTTCAGCAGGGTAATGCATACCGTATTGGTATTGATATTGATATATCGGTCTTTTTTAATTTAAAAAAGAAATTTTTAAAACCATTTGTGCAAAAAAAGTTCTTTATTTTTAAAATGGATCATTCTAGTGGTTCAGAAACTTCTTTCAGTTTGATATTGGAGTCACCAAATGTCAATTCTGAGGTATTCATACTAATTATACTCAAAAGTAAAGGTATATTTATTGGAATTCAATATTTCAAATAGAATCTTGAAACATCTGTTGATGAATCCACACCAAAAAGTAGCAAAATTAAGACTTCGTGGGTGAATGAGCACTTTACAGAATATACTGAAGGATTTCAATGCAAATATTGTCCAGAAGATAAAAGGTATTTTTTTAAGAAAGTACGAATTATAATGCTCAATCCAAATTCTATTTCTAATTACTTGTTCAATTTTAGAAAAATTTTTCCCAAAAGTAAAAATGGTTCTACTGGTAATAGAATCAAACATTTGAAGAATGTACATTCAGATTATATACAGACACCTGGAGCAAGTCCTAAAGCAAGTTTAATAAAAATTTTAAATAAATTGTCAATTTTTATGTTTATGTTTTTTAGATTTATTCTGCTAAAGAATTCGAATCCTTATTGTGCGAATTTATAATTTCTGCAAACTTATCGTTTTCAGTGGTTGAAAATCCAAAATTTCAAGAACTTTTGTTTTTATTGAACTCACTTGCTAAATTACCTTGCAGGCAAACTGTAAAATCGATCATTTCTAAAAAATTTCAAATTGAGAAACAAAAAGTAGAATTATCCTTACAGGTAAACTTTATAGTATATAGATTAGGTATAAAATATGTAAATGTATAATATGTATTTTTTAACATTTAGCAAGCACCTGGCAAATTTACAGTTTTTATTGATGGTTGGTCTTCAAGAAATGGAATATCTTTTCAAGGAGT
>JAQIXA010000192.1:0-55660 GCA_034699045.1 Nanhermannia cf. coronata Gr-Ori-00579 | reverse complement strand
GGTAAAGTATCTAGATACATACTAGGTACTTTACTTTACTAGAGAAGTAGTAGGAGTAGGTATTTAACTAATTGTAAGTAGCATGGCCTGTATTACTGATACCAACAAGACCTATCAGTGCATAGTGTAAGAATTGAATTGCATCACTAGACTATACTTGGAAAATCAGACTTTAAATTCAGGATCAAAAAGAGAATCGAAAATTTAACGCATTTCCTTGTGTACTCGTATAGTTGTAGTGCTAGTATTTATTTACATTTACAATCTAGATTCATAGAATGGCTAGACCTTTTCAAAGTACAACACATTTTTTAGGTTAAAAATGTAAATGTACCAATTTTTATTTTCAATTTGGAAGGGTGCTTATGAGAACGTAAAATGTATGAATTGACAAAATAAGTACCTACATAAGTCTTACATATAGGTATATCAATATTAGTAATAGTAATAGTATACAGGCAATGGTAAAAATGGCTACATGGCGGACAGGTTAAGAAATGCAAACGATATCTTTATAAATTAATGAATTATACGAACTATAAATAGTAGGTTATGACTTCAATTTTACACATAAATATTTGCTCAATCAGGATCAAAACTTGGTTTACAATGCCTAATTACTAGCACTGTAAGTAAAAGAACTTACTTTACATAAGAGAAATATGTACGACTATGATGCTGTTGTAGACCTGATACTTGATTTAATCTAAAAAAAATAAGATCTATCAGTAATTACATAAGGATGAGACCTCTACTACTAACGATACTTCCTTATTATTACCTACTACCTACTATTAAGTACCTACGTGTATACCTATATACTTATCTTTAATATGTTTTAGATTTTATTCAAGCTATCGACTCGACTTATTGAAAGCAATGAATAGAAATTCTTTTTAGAAATCAATTACTTTTTATTTATAGGGTACCAATGTACTGTATATATCTAGTTAGATATATGGTATCAATATAGATCCAAGATAGGATCAATATGAAACTTATTTTTAATAAAAATGACAAGCTAAAAAAACTGAAAAACAAGATCATATCATAAGAGTTCTCAAATAATATCCAATCTACAACTTATTCAAGAATTCAAGCTAAAGTTTTGCTCGTATCTACGAATATGTATATGAACTGTCTGACCTCATTTTGAAAAAAAATATTTTTATGAATTTACTTCAGTCAGTTCTTTGACCCAAATGTCTTTATATTATATTATATTAGTTTTTTTTTGATCAACTCATCATAATATCTAAAGATATTTGCAAAAAAACTATTTTGTTTTATATTTTTTATTATTCTTTCCAAATACCTAATACGAGTAGTGTTTTCCTCCTCTATTTTTATATTTAAGTTTCAAATAGTGGAGAAAGTTCTTTTGATGAAATTCGCCTTGGGGGAAAGCAAGTCTTTAATAATAACAAAAGTTATTCAGAACCAGGACTTGCTGTAAATATCACAAGTACTATTGTATATAGGAGACTTTAAAATTATTATTACGATATAGAACTCAGCACTTCATAAAAAGATACTTTATGACATGACTATAAACAACTATGTAGTACTACTAATACTTACTCTACATATAAGTATATACTGATACAAACTCAAGTGTATCTTTAGATAGGACACGACACAAAGTTTAGTTTTAATAGACAAAATACAAAATATTTCCATTATTTTTTAACACTAAAATAAAAGTTAAAGCTAAAACAAAATAGCATGACTTTGAAGATCAAAAAGCTCATTTCAGTCCTGATCATTTCATCACTTTTGAAGAATTTTTAAAAATACCAACATAAAAAATAGAAGCATTTTGCACGTTATCTTGTAATTTTCGATATTATTTTCAATAAAATAGGCCATTTTTAAGATCTTTTAATGTTTTATCAAGATTATTTGAGCCATTTTGAGTCATTACAAGACTTTTTTTGGACATCCAAAATAAAGCTTTTTAACTGACCTAGATTTTTTAAACCTTAAAATAATGCGAGCTAAAAAGTGAAGCCCTTCTATTGCTATTACCAATCTTTTCTTTTGTTTGGCTATTTCCTATTATTACCAAAATAATTTTAAAATCTCTATATATACATAACCTATCTCAAAATTACAAAATGTAAGTTAACACACATTATAGGCAACCAAAAATGATTGTACACCGACTGGTTGAAAAACCGAATGGTTCAATACTAATTACTGATTAGGTTAAACCCTCAAATTTTTTAATATGGATATTTTGAGGTTCATTTTTTTCTATCCCAAAATTTGCAAAATATTAAGAAAAGCGTTAAATAAAATCTAAAATTTATATTTTGGGCTAATACTAGTAAGGATTACAATTTAAAATAATTTGGACTAGTCGGTACATTGCCTTATGATAAGTCCTATAGGTCCTATAGTAAGATAAGTAGAGTAGGGTACTCTATAATAGGTATTCGTATATTTGGTTGAAATTCGAGTTGAAATGAATATAAAATCTGAACTAGTAAAGAATGGAGAAAGTCTTTTGAATTAAATTTGACTATACAAAATACCAACAAAACAAAATGAAAGATAAATTTTGGCCAAATAATAATAATAATAGTAATAAATAATATGATAAATAGGTATGTATAAGCAAAATAGCTGGGATCTTTTGTTGTGTATAAATTAGCATTCAGAATTCAAACAAAACAAAACGGGGGGATTGTCAATAACACACAACCAAATGCATTTATTATACTCTTATTAAGTAGGATAGGATAAATGAAATTACTACTATTATTTAAACACTTGAGGCTCTAGATAAATGAGTGCAAACTTATATAGATTATTCATAATGAAATGTTGGGCATTTTTTTGATAAATTTTTACGATTATTATACCAGTTTATAAGTACTGACTGATACGCCTTGTAAAATTCATTCTCAGCAAATTTGTGAGCTACTTTTACTTAACAAAATGAAAATAAATTTTATAAATTCTTTGTAAATTCAGCTGAAATTTTTGTAGTACATAGAAAGTAGAATCTTTTTTATGAGCCTTTTGGTTCTAGAAATATTTTTGTAACTAATTATTCACTTGAAGTATTTACCAGGCATAATATTAAAGCTTTATTAGAAGCTCGAAGCAGGATATTAATATGCACTTTTTGTTTTACAACTAATATTACTTCTCTATAAAGTACTCTACTGTTATAGCCTGCATTTTTAAAGATTTACGTAAAAAATAAATTTATACCGACTCTTTCAATACCGTCTGGTTATTTTGAAAATGAATATAGACTGGTATAAACTATAAATATTCCTTTGAATTATCCCTAAATATATATTTTGAATTCTATTTTACGATTTTCTGAATATTTTGCAGTTTTTTAGATATAAAAATAACCTAGACCTCGCAAAATATCAGTATTTGAAATTTTTTCTGTGTTTAAAAGGTGGAAAATATTTAAAAATATGATATTTTGGGAAAATTCAAGTAGGATTTATAATTTGGATCAGTCGAAGTCTGTATTTATTTTGGTCCAGACTCGACTGTATTGGACCAAAATTAATACATACTGCAATTTACTATTAGAAAGTCTATTTAGCGTCTATTTGATTCTATAAGTAGTAAAAAAGGATACTTTATAAAGAACTTTTCTTTTATTTTTCAGGAAAATGCAAATGTAGTGTAAATGAAATGACCAAGATAAATTAGCCATCAACATGCTACAGCCGTTTTCCCAGTTACTTCAAAGTGGAATGTTACAAAAATGAGTAAATAATTTATGCAAATACTAATACTCATACAAAAGGGTTACATAGATATAATATGTATTTTTGTATTTTCTACAAAACATGTAACAAATGCTCAAAAAAATTTAACTACAGTATATTCGCTACTATATAATATATACTTTAGTATAATTCAATACTAAAGGTAATAAATAGTACCCTACTAAAATTCTTACGAGTATACTCGTACCTAGTTCGTAATGAAGAGTTATGAGTTTTAAAAATTTCAAATATTACTTTGCATTGTATTGTAATACTAATATTTGTAAAATATACTTGATATTTTTACTATAAATACTACCTAATGTATTATGTCGAGTATCAGTATTTTTACTATTTTTACAAAAAAACAAGTATTGGAATTAACTGTTGACCAGGAAAACCTTGGTGGTTAAGAGTAGGCGGTTTGTAACCAATTATTAAGGGGGCATGTCAACTAGATTGCAAAAAAAGATAAAATTTACGACCAAGTTATATTAAAATTTGTATAAATTACACACTGCAACTCTAGATTTCATTACTATTAGCACTTTGAAGCAAATGATCCTGCTGGTAAAATGCTGCATAAAAGTCTCAAAAAATCAAATTTCAGATCGTAAATGGCAAAAAACATAGAATTTCAGACCTAAAAACTCATATTTTAAATCAAACTTAAGCAAAAGAACTGAAATCTTGAATTCAATAATATCAAAGACTTTTACAGAGTAGGGTACTCATAGTTATCTTATAGGTAGGTACCTACTTATAAAACTTAAAATCCCAGATTAGCATCAAATTTCCAAAATTTTCTATTATATGTCAAAATTTCAAGATTTTGGATCTAAAAGTTCATCTTTTAAATTTACAGCTAAACATACAAGAGTATAGTACTTATTTTATATCCAGTTACTTTAAAAAATTTGAAAAAAAATCCAATTAAAACCTTGTTTTCATGTAAGGTATTTTGAATATTTCATGATTTTATCGCAATAATACATACGAGTAGTACCTATAACTTGTATTAAGTACATTGGTCCTACACGCATTACTTTGAAAAAAAAATAAATTTTTTGTTAATGCTACTATGTATATACTCTAGTCGAAAGCTGAAAGCTGAAATACCCGGATTCGGTCAACATTTTGAGAATTCGGATGCGATCGAGTACTCCCACCAAAACCCGCCGACGCCAATATACCCTTGTAAAATACCTTTTTTTTGAGAACAAAATTTCCCTTTTATTATACTGTAAGGTATATCTGTACTCTCTACTATAGTAGGTACCTAATAAAGGGTCATATTATCATTTCCCCGACTCTATTTTGTTTGTAGATTTCAAGTCAGTTTGCTTTTAAAGTTGTACGAGGAAAGACATTTGAAATTTGTTCTACATTATCCGGGGAAAGTAGTTCAAAAAACTTGAAGAAAAACTTGTTAAATAAATCCAGCCTGACTTTCATTATCTTCAAAGTCATATCTTTTACTTCACTTGTATAAAAAAATTTCTTCAAAAAATCTAAATTATTTATGTTTTCAAACATAGTATCTACTTATGTTTGCAATTTCTATCGACTATTCACATCCAATGATATTCTTAACTACCTATAATTGAATATTTCAAGACGTTTTGGTGAATTTCACAACTTTTTAAAGTGATTTCTTGTAACATTTTCAAGACATTTTAGTGAATTTTTGCTAAAATATCTGAAATATTCAAGAGATTAGAGTGTATAATCAATCTAAAACTCGATTAGATATGTAAGTATTTGTGTAATTGACTGTTTCAATAGATTTTTTAGCCCTTTTTCTGAATTTGTGGGTGTAATTTGTGACTAGATAGTCAATCTCAATCTCATTATCTCATATGGGCAAGTGTACAATCGTTGTTTGAAAACTTGGAGATCTGTTGGTGTCAGAGAAGAAAGTCAGAGAAAGTTGGAATTTCGCAGTGAAAGTCGATTCTTTTCTATAGCCCTCGTTTATCAATGACTCCTGCCCAAGTGTAAGTATTTTTTTATTTTATATCCGCCAACTACATACCTTATATACTATGTACCAGTACTACTATTGATAGATAGATACTTTTTACTGGAAAAGTCAATGGATACTTTACCTTACAAGCTACTGTACAATTGGTGTACTATTCAAAAGATATAAAAAATCACATTATCCAGTTACGAAAGAGTTTTTGTTGATTCTCTTCTCACTTTTTGTTTTCTTGACTTTCTTGTCAATCACAAATCTCCCTAGTACAAACAGATATAAGTAGTAGATCCTTGCACAAAAAGTCTTGCAAAAAATCGAAAAAAGGTGCAAAAGTCATCAGTTCTATCAGTCAGTGTCTCTTATAAAGGTAAGAAAATATAATTTATAGTTATTTGATCATAGTAAAAGTACTTATAGGTACAAAATACGTGTACAAATCACGGCATATATCCGTATAACATCCAGATATATTTTAGAGGTAGAGATTATTGTTATTTCATAGCTCATATCCATAAATATGATTAAAATATGTATCTTAAATTAAACAATTTAAACAATTTAGTAAGTCAAATATATTTAGAATTAGAACATTTATTCTTTTGTAAGCTGATATTCATGGTAGATTTCAATAATCTGACTATTTTACATAGAAAAATTTAAAACTTTTTTTTAATTGATGATACTGCTAGCTAGCTTATAATCAAATCTTCATCTTAAAGTAATCAAATTAGAAAAAAAATAGTAAAAATCACTTTGAAATACAAAAAATTTATAGAAAATGGAAACATGGATAGAAAAGAGATCGAGAGGTTTATCTGTAAAAGAAAAATAGGAGAAATTGAGCTCTGAGAAATGTTTTTGACTGGTGCAAAAAAGTGACAAATGTGAGTTAATGAGAAATGACAGGAGCAGATCAGAAAGTCATTCTATATGGAAATAATAGTGGGAGATGGTAGTACCTAGAGATAATGTGTCAATACAAATACAAATATAAATACAAGTACATTAGACGTATAATGCAAGGTTTTTGTATGTATATATTGTAGTATATTGTGTTAAAGAAAAGGATAAAAAAAGTCTCGAAATCCAGAAAGGCCTATACTCGTAGCATAATATGTGCCATGTTGGAAATCCTCAAATGACAGAAACACATGTTTGCCCCTTTTCAAATCCTTTAACTTTTTTTAGGTACTTTTTTAAAAAAACTTTTTGACTTGAATAACTTCGATGTGAGTTTATTTAGTAGAATGTTGAAGAGAATATTTTAGACCTGAAAAGTTATATAGTGTCCTTTGAGACTTATTCAAATATCGATATACTATATTATTGGGTGAGAACTATTTTTTAGCAACTGGTAATTCAACCATTGGTCTTACATACTAATCCTACTGTATAAGTATAAGATATATATAGTTAGGTTTGTGATACCAGAAAAATAAAATAGGCCCTTTGTAAAGCAGTACAATTGTGAATAGAATGTAGGTAGGTAAGTACTTTTAATTGTAAATAAATCCAGATTCAAAGTGATACTCGTATCTATATTGAATTTTGACATCCAAAAATTTTCGACCAAAATTTATTTCACATTTACCTACTTTATACGTTTTTAAGCACAAAAAATTCAAAAATATTTTTAGAAATGACCAGTTTTATAACTGCAAATCATTTTTAAAGCTTATTTTTAGACTAAAAAAGGTTCTATTCCGCAAATTTTCAAAAATTTCAGAAATTTTGAGAAAACTTTTGGTTGAATTTTGAGCTTGATGTCAAGAATTTGAATATAATTTGGATTATAAATAGGATAGTGTATAAGTTTTAGGTATAGCACACATATTATGACCCCTTATTTTCTTGTATGTCACATTTATTTTGCTTAGTATGCAAAAATTGAAATTGAAAAATACGTATGACATTTCATACCTACATACACTCAACTATAGAGTTCGGATATTTATGTGCTTAAAACCCAACAATACATAAATATGCGGCTAATTTAATTTAACTTTTATTTTATTTATCTTTGAAATTAAAATGCACAAAAAAACCACAATTTTGAACCTGTAAAAATTGAAAATATTTGATTTATACCAAAAATTAGTAAAAAGGAGGTATGTGAAATTTTGAACAAAATTTGTAAAATCGTGCTAAAAATTTGGCCTGTTTAGATTAATTTGTCGTGAAACATCAAAGTCCTAAAGCTTTGATCTCTAATTTTACAAATCAAAAAAACATTTTAATAATTTATATATCCGGACCCTGTTAATAATATATATTATATTGCAAGCAAGTGAAGTTTTTTTTGGGAAATAGACATATGAAGGCTAGACAAGTTTCAAATATAAACTTAAGATATTAGAAAGCTAAAAAATGAAAGCATATTTTGGATGCTTTCTAAACCTTATCTTAAGACACTTCTAATTTTAAAAAAGGTCAAATTTTAAATTTTACGTGATAAATAATCCTTTGGGTTTAGACTACTAATATGTACATATATGTATTGAGTAGATATCTATACTGATCTAGAGTAATTAAAAACTTTGGTTTTTTCAAGTTTGAAGGTCTTAATTATAGCCACTACAGTATAGATAAGTAGTTCTAATAGTAAAATGGATTTACTCGAGTATTTCACTTGACTTTGATCAATGATCAAAGAAGTACAGCTACCTATATGTATACTCTAATGTACAGCAAAAATCCTCTATCAAGTATTTTAATAAGCTATAAAAGCCATACAAGTACAAGTCAATATAAAAATATGAAATATTTATTCATTTTTATAACTTTTTCATTTCATATTCAATACAAACTTATAACTTTTTATGAGATTTTGGATCTCAAGTCTCAAATCAAAATCAAATCAAAGCTAAAAAAAAAATTCAAATACAAAATGATACCAACTTTAAATCAATTCAGTATGCCTAACATACAGACTTGTAATACAAAAATTTCAAAATTATTACAAAAATGAATGCTTCTTTATAATATAAGTAATCTTAAACGGTTCTCAAAATCAATTTGACTACCTAATCACAAAATAACTTTTGAAATCAATATTTTGCTAATTTTAAGCTACCTACTAGTGATATATATAAACCTTATAGAGAGATTTCTTTGTATAAATTTAAGATTTAGGATTACTAGTAGTGTTAGACGAAACCCATTTTATTGTATTTCTGTACAAAAAACTCTCAATCGATACACATTTAATTAAAAGAAAGTTGTGATTTTTTGCCCATTGGTCAAGTCAGCCTTTGTTCCATGTATCTACTCGTATAAGAACATTTAACTAGTAAGACAAAAAAAGTTAAGATTCGAAAATCAGAATCAATTTGAGCGAGCAGATCAGAGGCAAAAAAAAGATCTAAACTTTTCTTGCCTCAATAAAATTCTCTCGAAATTTGGCTTCCTTTTGAAACCTTCACTTTTATTCGAATTCTTCCAAATACATATCTAGTTACTTTCTATGGTTCTTATCTTTTGAAATCCTTACCAGTGTATTTTAACAGTACTCAAATGATTGTATACTGGTCTAAAAAGCGACTGGTCCAATACCTTCTAGTCCAAAATGAATACCCACTTATCCAAATTATATATACTCCTAGAATTATTCATACATTAGGCCAAAATATAAATTTTGGGTTCTATTTTATACTTTTTTTAGTTAATATTTTGCAGCTTTTGGTATAGAAAAAAATATTTCAGAACGCACAAATTTTTCTAATACTGATATTTTGCGGATTTTAGAATATTTTTTCTACCTACATTACCTACATATATTATCTAAATCTGCAAAATATTAAGAGAAGTAGCATTTATAATTTGGACCAGTTGGTATTGGATCAGTCGGTTTGGTTCCTTCTCAAATATCTTTTACATTTTTATAGAATCAGAAGATAAGAACTTATCATTTGAGAGATATTTGAGGTAACTTTTCCTTTCCTCATCGATTTTCAATTCTTTCAAAAAAAAGAGAAAAAAAAATCCCAGAGCTGGTCATGAAATCCTAAAAATTTCTTTGCCTTTTGAGATTCCGATCTGAATCAAAGCCAAGTTGATATCAGTACCCTAGTTGGTAGCATTTAATTTATACTCATATTATACAGTAGGTAGTATAAGTACGAGTATTATGTAGAAATGCTAGTTTATATATAGTTACATTTAATAGGTCGTTAAAAATATATAAAAGTAAAAGGTAAGGTATAGAAAGAAAAAGCTCTTAAAATACTTGGATAAATCTCTGATTTCACAAAGTAACTACTGCTATTGATATCATACAGATCATGTGAATGTATAAAGGATTCCACCGTTTTTTTACAGTCTATTTTGATCGATAAAGTTCTTATTACAAGTAACACTTCAAAAAACATCATAAATTGAAAATATCGATTAGATCATTAGTCAAAATTCTGTCAAATATTCTTCATTTTTGGTCAAAAAACTAAAAAATCTTAAAATTCAATCAGAATATAAAACACAATTCGTAATAATAGACTTGAAATTTTCGAAATTTTTGAACTTTTTCTACAATTTGCGATGATTCAGTCAGCTCTTGAAAACCAAATTTCGATCTAAAGTTTGTATATTGAAAAGTATCTACTATTATATTTTAAAAATTTGTTGAAAAATGACAATTTTTAAGCAATTTTTAAACTAATTAAATATTATTTAGGTATATTGAAATGAAACCTAGACTTTTTGACTTGATAAAAGCAATTTCCTGTATTATCGATTACCTATATAAAGTATTAAAGGTATTTTTGAATAATCTCATTTCTTAAAGCTTGAAAGGCTTAAAAGTTTTAAATTTTTAATACAAAATGTATATTTATATACTTCAAAACTGTTGCTTGCAAAGTATACTTTAGTTAGATAAAGTTCAAATCTAAATGGATATCAAATGTTTGCTCAAATGTGTCCAAACCATTGCCAGTCAGTGGGTGGTCAGTCAATTATTTTCTAATCATATCTATACCCTCCAATATTTAACTTTCATATCTAAAAATAACATGTAGTACTTATCATACCTTATACATATAATATTTACACTTGCATAAAAATGAATTCTAAACTCATTGCCATATTCAAAATCTGAAAATCTGACAAAATCAAGTGAAACTTTGAAACTTTGAGACTTGGAGTGAATTTGATCGATCGATCGATAAAATAAATAATAATGTTGGATACCATACATACATAAGGATTCAATGATAGAGTTTAGGCCACCTTTAAATTCGATTCATGTCATTTACAGACTTCTCTCCGTACTTTATTCACTTTAATCATCACATGCGTGTATAGTATATTCGAGTTTATTTACAATTTTGGAATATTTTCTAGTCAGTTCAGTTTACATTTGTAGTAGTATTTGTAGTATTATTTGTAGATTAATATATGGATTTAACACCTATCCAAATTCACAGAGCATGAAATGATAAAAGCAAAACTTGAACACCTAAACTCATTATTATTATTTAGTTCTTAAGTTCATTCATATCCGGTAATAATATGTATAGTATAGTGTAGTATAGGTATTAGGTACTAGGTACCTATTATTATCTATTATTATATTGGATGCCCTACACAGTAGCGATACTTTAAATAAGTACTATCTACTTATCACTATTTACCTTATTGATTTTGTAATTATTTTGAATTAAACTCGATTAATGTTCTTGTAGGTTGGCACTGTAAGTAATTTAGAATATTTATTAAAATTCTTTCACCAACTTTCCCCAACCAATTTTCACTTTTCTTGTAAAATTGAGCAAAATACTAAAAATTTAAAATAATCTAATTTTATTTTTCAAAGCTGAGGATGAGTCAAAAAATGTGCATAAATCCCTACCTAGTTCTAGAGACAAACTTGAAATAAAGAATAAGTAGATACTACTAAATTATTCCTTTATTTTTGAAGTGTTCAATACTTTTATACTAAATTATTTAAAAATTTCCTTTATCATATTTGTAATAGTAATAGCATACGAGTAGTAGAGTAAACTAGTAAAAATAATAGTACCCTACCCTATAAAATTCTACTAATTTTGACTTGAATTTTGATATTAGATAAGTATATCAAAGCCATTTGTCGAAAATTTTGATTTGATTTTTGATTTTTGACTGATCAAATGAAATTGAATTATCTGTACAATTTGAAATCCATATTAATATTAATATTAATATTAGTACAAGTATGATGTATCTAAATAGGACTACATATAAATGTAAAGTCAAATAAAATATCCAGACTAGATTTGACTCGAGGGTATTGGTAAAGCCTTTAATAATCTCTTGGGATGAGATAAAATTAAATTTTGCCTGACTACCAGAACTGCATGGGTACTATCGGTAGTCGACTGACTAATAATATCTAAATCTAATAACAGGCTCACTTTCAGCCAAGTCAACCAAATAGTATTACATCATATCATAGAATCAGATTCAAAATCATGAAAGCTAAAAAAAATTTTTCCTTTTATAACAAGTTTCTATACTAGACTATAATATTCTGTTATTAAGTATAAGACTTCTTTTGAAAAAAAATTGAATCAATTCTTTTCCAACTTTTTCGACTACACATAGAGATACTATGGTATGATATAACTTGAATTGTAGTACCTATCAATAGTATTATAAGTACTGATATAATTTGGTATTGAAAGTTGAAGGAATGAAATGAAATGAAAAAAAGCTTAAGTTGGTTAAGAATTTGCTGAGCCTCGTTGAACTCAAAGAGATTTGCTTTCCCTTGACAAGTTCTATTTTACACTACTATACTACATTACAGTAGGTAGTTACATTACAGTTACAGTAGGTAGGGTAGTACTCGTAGTGTACAAAATGTAAGTAAAATGTAAAGTTGAGGTAGAAAAATAATGGGCTAGAGGAAATATACATGTACATAAAGTTCTAGACAATTGAACTTCATATATAAAGTGCCATTTGGAATTCGAAAATTTCTAGATTTATAGAGATATTCAGCTTTAAAACTAATTTATTTACTACTAGTTGTTGTTTGAACCCAAGAAAAAGGGTCGAAAAATATCGAAATATTTCTAAAAGTTTAGAAATAACAGTATTGATGATTTCTGTCATTATTTTTTATTGAAATTTTAGACGTCTATGTAAAAGTCTAAATAATTAAAATATTTTAAAGAATTTTAAAGCATTTTTCGATTAGTAAGAAAACTATCAGTATCAGTAAGTATTAAGGCCTAAATCCAATTTGAAATTTGTATAATTGTAAATTACAATGAATATTTGAAACTATATTGAGATTTTCGAAATTTTTGGTTAATAAGTACATATAGGTATCGATTGCATAAATAAATTCATGAATTTGAGAGGAAATAAAGGCTAAACTATAGGGCAGGTACTGCTAGATGATAAAATATAGATGTATGGCAAGTATAAAATGTATTTTACAGAGAATATTATATAGGTTTCTGTGAATTTAAATGTAAACCAGTAGTATCTACGAGTAGTTGGCAATTTAAATTTTTTGACAGTCGACACAATATCAGTAATATAAAGTGAATTATTCTTTCATGTTTCCTAGAACTCTTTAGTGTCACTACTACTGTTCTGCTATATAGATCCAATTTCCGATATTTCCAGATAAAAGTTTTGAGTTTGAACTCTACCCAAATGAGCTGACTCAAGTAGATATTTATTATGCTTTTTTTTGCTTATTATGAGGAGAATAATGTCATAAAATATTATTCAATAGAAAAAGTGTTGGGCTTGAGTTTGAAATCTATACCAATATTCTTGAACATACTTATCTTTAGTATCAACCTATACTATATCGACCTATGTATGTATATATTTGATAACTTTCATCATGTTATAATAATTTATTAAATTAGCTTGCATCAAAAGTTGCGAAATTATTGAAACATTCTTTTGTAAGCATTATACTTGTACAAGTATAAATTCGATAAATAAATAAAAATCCTCTAGATAGATGGTAGATATTATGTATTATCTCTCATATTGGAAATATAGATTTTGTACTATGTTCAATTGGACAAAATTAGGATTTCGTATTCAAAATTGAAAATGTATACAGATGCATTATGATTATGATACAACAGAATTATGATCATATGCTTCAATATTCTGGATAAAATATTCCTAAAAATTTCAAAATAACGATCAAACCCTTTTTTACAAGTACAAATTTTTGAGTAAAAAACCAGTAGAACCTCAAAATATTTAAAAAGTACTGTAATGATTCAATAAATATATTGTATGGTCAATTTTTAGGATATACAGATTATATATGTTTAAGTATTTGACGATTTTTTCAAAATTTGCGAGCTTTATTAACCGAGAAATGAAAGATCATTTATCTACTTTTATTTTCAAATATTGCTATAATTTTTTTGTAAAATGTATAGGCATACTTTGTATGATCCTATTGTAAGATTTTGTACATTTATAAAGGCTGAAATATGCTTGACTTTTCGATATTGAGTACTTGAGCTAGTATAAACTAAAAAATACATATATGATATTACATAACATGGTATGATTATCAGAGAATTTTATCCTAAAATAAATATAACATATTTGTAAGAAAAATGTATTTAGATGAGAGATTTAGATTGAAGGAAGGAATTGCTTATGGCTATGTTTTACATTTGTAATAGGCCTTAGCTAGCTGCAGAAAATCGATATGGACTTTTATTCTCATAAAATAAACCTTACCCTATCTGTTCCTATTACCTACTACTAACTCAGTATATAGTTTAAGTACATGAGAAAACAAATATCTTACTTACTTAAGTATTTTATTATCCTCAAAAGCACAAGAAAACAAGAAAAGTTTCAAGTCCTTATAATGCACTTATTATAATGCATTTATAGTAGCTAATATTTTATATCAGCACTTCTAAAGTTGTGAAATTTTAATCAAATTAACCATCATTCTAATTAGAAATTAGATTAGGTATTCAAAATCCTATAGACCATTCAAAATCCACTGAAATTTCGGATTTTACCAATCGATTTAATTAACTTTTTGTGCTAAAAAGCAATTTAAATTTCAAATTGAGCTTTGATAGAATGTTAGCAGTACCTACCTAATGCAGATATTTTTCACAAATTTTTTCAAAGTTTTGATTGATATAATGTCCTTAATAGGGTTTATTCAACATTATTTTAGGCACAAAATTGAGAATTCACATTTAGAATTGTAAAGATAAGAAATTTTGGTCAAAATTTAAATATTTTTTGTAAACTTAAGGACCAAGAGGTCTGAAATCTTCAAAAAACTTGCAAAAGATATCTATTATAAATTGCAAAATCATAAAAATTAAGAATATTTTGGAAATTGTTTGAGATTTTGACACTTTGCTCTTAATTTTGCAAGATTTTTTGGGTCTGTTTTATTTCATATTACTCTTACAAGAAGTGAAATGACAGATTGACAAGTGGATATATAAAAGGCAAAAAATGAAATATTTGAAATTTACCCATGATAAATGCCCCATGATAAGCTTCTATAGATGATAAATTTTTATTTATATAGTAGGTATTAGTAGGTACTACAAACAAAAAATCGAATGTCGAAAGCCAAGATCTATACCCTTGCCTTGTTCAAGCTTCTCTAGTACCTACTATGTACTAGTAAAAGCTTTTTTGCCAATAAATATTTGCACAAAATGTGGATTTAAGTGATCTGAAAGAAGAATCAAAAATCCACAAATATGGAGTCCATACAGTATACATATATAAACTATAGTCCCTTAAATAATTGTGATTTACTAGGATATGAAAAGTATTTTATAAAGCGATTATTTCACATTATTTTGTAAACTTTTTAGTAATTATAATCTGACTATAAACCAAAAGAGGTGAACTTTTTGAAACTTTTTACAGGCTGAATTTGCAAAATTTAATTTGAAAATTCCTTCTAGTACTTTTGTACCCTACTTTTTATACTTGTACCATACTATCTGTAGAGTAAAGCGAGGTATATCTAATTGGAGGATATCTTTTTATCTCAATCTCAATTTCAATTGCATGCTTCGACTAACTAAACTAAACTAACCTCAAAAAAACTAACTAAATACTTTCTAAACAGTAATTTATTAGAGATCAAAGAAATTCTACTGTACCTATGTACATATGTATGTATAAAGCCTTACAGGCTCATATTTATATGCTGTGCAAGTGTGTAGTTTATTCGAAAGACAAGAAAAGTTGGCAAAAAAAGAAGAAACTTTTCAAAGTTCCAACAAATCGTAAATACTTATGAATAAAAAATACTTATATGTGGTAAGAACACGAGCTCCAGTTTAAACTATTTAACTAGACAAATAATATAGTTATAATAAAATATAATAAAATGCTTTAAAAGGAACACTTTTTATAGTATAAGGTATACCTACGAGTACTGTCTACTAATCTATATCTACTAAACCTATCGTTTAAGCTCGCAAATCCAATTCTAAAAACTTCTAGTCAAAAAAAATACAAAATTTACTAATCTTAATTATTAAAAGCTATTTAAAAGGCTTGTACAAAATCATCTCATTTGAAAAAAATCATTTTTGAGATCAAACATATGAAATTTTACTACAACAAAATATGTATTTATAGACCCAAAATTATTTTTTAGACGTTTTTTGCCAAATCTAGTACAATATCTTCCATAAATGACCTTTAAAATCATTAATATATTTTTGAAGCCAAATTTTTTGAATCATTTTAATAATTAAACGATATTTCGACCTAATTTGTCCTTTAAATATTGTGATTTTTAATAAAAAAATGCTAAAAAATGGCCTTTAAATCTCTAATCTCACACTTGTAAAAAGTTTAAAACTTTTCTAAATTCTTAATTCATTAGATAAAATTGTGTAAAATTTAAATATTTTATTGAGATTCAAAGTGCAAAAATGCAAAAATGAATTTCTAAATTGCCTTAACCTTTCTTGACTTTGTGATACATATTATGGTATATACTTTTCTAAGTAGGTAAAATTTTGAGTAAGAATATCTCAACTTTGAAAACCTTAATCCTTAGTGCCCTTGAATGCGAGCTCAATTTGTATAAGTAGCTTACTTTTTAAAAAAATAAGAAGAATTTTATAAAGTGCACATACAGATAGTAAAAATATATTGTAAGCTGTAAAAAAAACTTTTTCCAATTGTCTTACACGTATCTCTTGTTCTTAATGCCTCTATGTAGATATGTATATACTAAGGATAAGAAAAGTAAAGTAGGTATCAGTAGTAAATGTATTGCATTTCGAGTTTTTTTCTCTTCAAGTTTTAAGAATTGGAAAAGTCCGAAGGTTATAAATACATGAAGTAATAATTGTAATAAAGTATCTATAATAATAATTTCTTGCAAGAAAAAAAAAAGTTTTTACAGAATTCCTCCTACTGTCTGCCAATGTTTATGTGCTAAGAATATCTTTAATAAAAGTTACAATACAATACCTTAAGTCTTAAAGCAACTAACGACTTAGCAAAAAAAGTAGAGAAAAAAATGTAAAAATATTTTATGATATTATAGGTCTTATTGTACCACTGAGAAATTCATCAAAGTAACTACAAGTTATATATAGGTATTTCTGTAGTAGGAAAAAATCCATAGATCGAGAAGAAATTTTTTTTTTCGTAAAAATACTTATTATATTAGATATGATATGGGGGGAAATAGTTTGGTCATAAATCTCTGGGAAATGTATGACTGATATGATTATACCCCTTGCAGTGTATAAGGCCATGTAGAACTTCTTGAACCATCTTTGCAATTTACTTTTTCATTATTTTTCTCTTATATTACTACTTGTAATGTAATAAGTTAGGTAAGATATTATGATATGGTGCATTTTATGAAGCTTGAGTCAGGCTTGCAAAAAAAAAATTTCATTTGTCAAGTTAATAAATGGACAGAGATTACTACTATTTATCGAGTCATGACAAAAGTTCGACAGACATTAGACCTAGCATTAAATCAACAAAGAGGCAAAATGATCTAAAAATAAATTGTCTATATAGACTTTTTGGTCTAAGAATAAGACAAATAACCGATGGGACAAATTACCTGAAAATTTTTCTGGAATTTTCATCGAATTTACTCAAAAATTGAATATTAGCTGCTTAAAAATTAGTGAAAATTTCAAAATAATTAAATTAATTTATATTCTGTAGATTAACCTAGAATTTCGACATGGAAAGGTAAATATTTTTGCATTTAGAGAGGACTTTTGTTGCCTTAATTCTTTAACCTGTAGGTCGATTGTTTATAGGTCATTTGTCTTTTGTCACAAAATCTTATTTATACTTACAAGTTAGGTATATTGTTTAATTTGTCATTTTGTTTTTTATGAACTGATATTTATAAAATACCTAAATGGAGACCTACAGAGTTAATCTAAAATTACTTTGTAATCGTAATCATTACATTAATAACCTTGAACTTAAACAATACTGGTTGCTTGCAACTGAAATGTGATCTTAAAACAATATTTTGTCTTAAAATCTTTAAATAACAAAGACACAAAATCGACTTTTAATTCAGCAATTAAAATTAACTATGAAAAATATGCAAAATTTTCAAATTCTACTTGCTAACCTTACTTATTAAAATTTGCATAAATGCAACAAACTCAGATATCAAATATCTACATAATATAATGTCAAGCTATTTACTTACCCTTATTAAAGCAAAACTTGCAAAAACTTGTACTGTATATTATGTAGTAAGGTAAAAATTTATAAATTATTCATTTTATTTATTCTGAGGATGAGTTGGAGTATTTAAAAGTGAAAGTAAGAGAAAGTCCTACTATAATATAGATACTCATTAATATAATATATTTATATCTCAATTTCAATTTGTAATCTTAGTTTTCGTCCATACGAAATCTTAGAATTTCAAAATTAAAAAAACTACTATTTTAGCGTTTACACTCCAAATTCTAAATTATTTATTTTAGGATAAGTACTTATGTATATTGGCAGTAGGTATAGACAAACCATGGGATAAGGAAGGTCTCAAGTCAGAGAAATAAAAAAAAAGTAGACTAATCTCAAGTTAATTGGTGGAAAGTGGACTTTTAATGCAATCTATGTACATATTTGGGTTGTATTTATACTTATACATATATACAAGCTGGTAAACACCTGAGGGATTACCCTGCTAAGATTTGCAGAGTGGAAATTATTATTTATTTACTCAGACCCCACCCTCAAAGACCTAACTAAATTCTAAATGGATTCTTGAAGGTTTTTCCGAGGTTTGTTTTACATTAGTTAGGTGTACTATACATTGTATAGTAGTAAATCTTGTATTTTACCAAAAAGATCTTCAAAAGTAACACCCCATAAGAAAATCTGACTCAATTTTTAATCAAATTTTGTCATTTGAAACAAGTTCAATTCAAAATATATCAGTAAGGCTGTATCGAAATCTAATTCTGAGTAATTTAAGACTACATTGTGTAATTCAACTGATTATTTATTCACTTTTTATTGCTTATCCTAGATATTTCAATATGTAATTTTCAATGGTTAAATAATCGATAAAATTTCAAAGGCTTTAAAAAAATTCAATTTCTTTATTTTGTAAAATTAATCGAATTAGATATTTCAATCAATAATTTAAACAAAAGTACGAGTACCTACCTTTACCTATTGATTCAGAATTCAGACTAAAAGTCAATACCATTATTAATATTTATTTATTAATATAAAATCTATCCATCTAATAATTAAAAGTTGAAAATCGATTTTTAAAATACTTTTATAAACCCTATACATACGTAGGTGAGGTACTTATTTGATAATTTTGCTCTGATAAAAAACTTTTAAAACCCACGTCAAGCCTAAGCCTGGCTTCTTTTCAAGTTTTTTAAAGCAAGATTATTTACTTATAATAAGTAAATCTCCATGTGACCATTAATTTAAGGCTTAATTTTGAGAAATAAAATATTCCACACAGACAGGATTTAATGTCACCATAAAGCAAAAACTGGTATGCGAGTACTTAAATCTATCGTTAAAGGTAACCTAATGGAATTTAATGGGGACTATACCTATAGCTTGTAAATTCTACTACAACTTGTGATAAAAAGATCTCGGGAGTTTCTGAGCTCCCGAACTTCCAAAAACCGATTTTTTATGAGACATGAAAAGATTTATTAATTGAAATTGATGGTTAATATTAAATTAATACTTGGTAAAGTATGACTTTGAGTTTAAGGTACATAAGTACATAATGGTAAAGGTATAAAGTGCAGGCCAAATGCCAAAAGGGCGGAGAATTTTGAGAAATCGATATTTTCCATACCCTTCAGCCTTCCAGGTAATTGGCTGTAGAATGAATAGATAGATAATTTGAATATTCTAAGAACCCTTACCATTATGCTTTATCCTTAGAACAAGCTCTAGTAATAGGTAGTATGTATTACATTACAAAAGATAGAGATCATTATGACTGTATTAATATCATAATGTACCCTACTACATGGAAAAAAATCGTGGAAAAAAATCGATTAGGTAGTTGAGACATTAATGAGAAAAAAAGGCTTAAGTTTCCTCAAAAAAAATCTAAAATATTTGTTCAAATTGGTAGATTCTATAGGTATATAACGTAATGCCCTAATATTGAGAATGTGCAGCAGGGCATTAAATTTTTAGCTCGCATATTTATCGACAAATTTTACTAGGTCAAACCATTTATTACAAGAAATTTGGCACTCTCAAAGTACCTGCTTTATACTGGTCGTAGTTGTATAGGCGCCTTGAAAATTGCATTTTCCAAATTTATAGATCTTTTAAGAGCTTATACTTTACTATCATCGGTATATTGATGTGCCATAACTAATTTAAGAGATTTTTTTTTACTTCAAATATGTGGTAAAGCTGGAGAAAAGGAGCTTTACTATTAGTAAATGATATATTTTGACCATTTATTCAAATTTTTTGACAATTTATGTCAAAAACTTTTAGGTCAACTAAAAGTCCTGAAAAATGGTTCATTTGTCTAAAACCAAATCCATTTTACACAAAAATTAGAGTATCCTCCTACCTAAGAGTAAGAAAATACATTCAAAAAAGTTTGGAATTTTCAAAAAAAAATCAAAATATCATATAGGTATCGGTTCTTAATACAGAAAATATGCATTGATTTCTACATTTATTTAAAAAAAAGAAATTGAAGAATTTTATAAAAAAAAATTAGAAATTCGAGAAGCATTGTATAATTTCTATCTTATGCAAAATGAGTAAAGGTGAAATCATAGAAGGTAGGTACCTACTATAAAACTCGTATTCTTATTTCATTTTAGTTTCTACATTTTACATTTTACAGCATTACTTAATACTAATGAAAAAACTCACTTTTGAAATTATATTTCTTTCTCATACTCAAGCTCTATGTACATTTCTGAATTTGAATTCTAAATTCTAAATTTTAAAAATTCAAATACTTTCATTCTACAATTTGAAGCTTAGTATTCGACTTTAGTTCTGAAATTTCGAGATAGAAAATGAGATTCTTCATTTTAGAAAAAAAAACTTGTGCATAAAGTACAAACCTTAATAGAACCAGACACTTGGCAAAATTTAAAAATATCCAAAATAATTCAAAAGCTTTTTTAAGATTGTACTATTATACAAATTGGCCCATATTAAACTGGTCCAAATGCTACTAGGATTAGCCCAAATATAAATTTTGAATTCCATTTCACACTTTTCTTAATATTTTGCAACTTTTGACATAAAAAATAATATTCTAGACCTAGTAAAATTTTTTAATAATGATATTTTGCTACTTCTAGATTATTTTTCCTATTTCAAAAAGCTGCAAAATATCAAGAAAAATGCGAAATTGAATCAAAATTTGTAATTTGAATTAATTCTGGTAGCATTTATTATTTGAACCATTCGGTACTTGTACCCTTTTTATGCATTAAAATTCAAACTAGGAAATTTAGAGCATCTAAGATTGACCTAAATGTCTGAAACCTTCAGATTATATAATCCCGGATATCCTTTAAAAGTTTGCAAGTGCCTGAATTTTTACTAACTAGTCATTTTCTCTAAAATATTACCTCTTTTCCCAGACTTTATATTGAGATTTTGCTGTACTTTATAGCCTGCCTACTGTATAAGTATTGACAGTCTTCATAAGACCAGATTATTTTAAATTGAATTCTCTCAAACTAGAAAAAAATCAATACAGATACATACAAAAAAGTATGGTATTACAAAAGTACCTACCTACAGATACTACATACAGATATAGTAGAAACAATGAAAAAAATGAGTTCAATTTATTCTAATCTAAATAAGCTACCACTATTGTATTTACATCCATTCTTCAAAAGGATTTCTTTTTTTGTTATTTGTTGTTGATAAATGCTTACTTAAAATCCAGGATTTCGTGACCTAATCGGGCAAAATATAATTTTTTTTGCAATTTTTACCTCTAGGTGCTAGGCTCTACTAATCCTACTTGAATTGTAGTATGTGCTGTTACTTGGCTATATTTCTTTTTCTAGCAAATTGAATTGGATTTAGAAATAGAAAGTATGAGTAGTAAAGTACTAGAGAATAAGTGTAAGATCATCTTTTTTGAGTTTTTTTTTTCGAGGACTCGAGGTTTAACCTCATTTTACATTTATGAGAAAAGGGTTTAGTTCAAATTCTTTTTGGCCAAAAAAAAGGATTCAGAATTCGAAATTTCCTCTAGATTTGTAGGTTTACCAGTATAGTACTGGTATAAGTATTAGGTATATATAAGATCAAGTATTAGGTTTATTTATCCATTATAGTATATGGTACTTGTAAAAATTGTATTTACTTATGAGGGATCAAGAATTTGAATTGAAATCGTGCCCTTACATTTATTCACTATACATACTATAAATATACATGGTGGAAATGAGATTTTTTTTTGTGAATTTCAACTTTTTTTTTTAGAAATTTTGCACTTGGTTGAAGTTGAAGGCGAGTGTAGGAAATATAAATTATTTACAAGACATTTAAAAAATTCAAGTTTTTTTTATCATTTTTAAATGTTTGAAAAGATTTCAAGATTTTTAAAACATTTGTTTGAATTATTATTTTTATCAGCCAAAAATACCTAAAATCTTCTAGAAGGTTTTACTTATCTGTTCTGTGATATGATATAGGAAAAAATACTAGAGAAAGTTAGGTTACAAATTTTGCACTTTCTTTTCTTAACTGATCTTCTGTCATAAAATAAACTATCAAAGTATAAGATAGTCGGTAGCCTACCTATTTTTAATGTCAAGATTCCTTAAAGAGATTCCTATTAGAGCATCCTGGAAATTTTCATTTTTAAAAATGATATTTTTACACTCAAAATTTACAGATTTCAAATATGATATCTTTTTTAGTCAAAATCTTACCAAATTCAAGATTTTGAAATAATAAGGCTAGATAGAATTCTATTTGCTCTAGTACAAAAATTTTAAATTTCAGATTGTCCTGTTTGGCATGATTTTATTTGCTAATTTATATTGGTCAGAAATATAAAATTTTAATCTAAGGATTAGTATAATATAGGTAGGTATTATTCTTGAAAGTACTAGCGAGAAGTATAGGTTTAAAAATAATCCGATTAACAAATCAAATTGACATTTCATGTCAAAAAACTTATTTTTATAGAGTTTGATTAAACAAGTCAAAATTAAGCTTTTGGTTTTAGCTCGTACTACAGTTTACTTGACTAGGTATACGAGTAGTACCTACTTGTTTACTACTATTTTAATAACCCCTTTATTTCAAAGCTTTTCCAATCTAAAATATTTCGATTTCTTCAACTTTTTTTCTAGCAACTTTTCAAGTCTACATGCATTTTGAACTTTATTGACTTGTCAAAAATCAACTGACTTGACAAAATTTGAACAAATATACAAAAGCTATAAAAAACCTACCAAAAAGATCAAACTCAAAGAATTTCTAAAGTTCTAAACCCCCAAAAAAAGCTGATTTCTGAACAGAATCATATAACATTTTTCAAGTTTAAGAATCTTGGGACCTTATAGAACCTCGGTAGGGCCTTATTTACACCTAGTTTTGAAATTTTAATAAAATTAGAACAATTTTAGGCGTATTTTTTATGCCTTTTTTAAAAATTGAAACGCATTCGCATTCATTTGATTTCTTATTTTTCAGTTTTACTGCTACCTACTCTATTATAGTACTTGTATGTACTTACTAAGGATATAAGTGATAGACTGTTTATTTCTCACAATCAGAAATAAATCAATAAAGTTTTTATACCTACCCAAGTAGAACACGAGGTATTTTTTGCTGATTCATCAAAACAAATTTAAAAATTTCATTTTGTGCAAAAAACACACACTGCGTATATGTAATGTATACCAATGTACATGTGTATATTACACCCATATCCATTTACAAAGGATATAAATAAGAAAGTGGGAAATTAGAAAAGTCTTTCTTTTTTATAATCAAAGTTTTTAGTTTAAATAGTATTTTTTACAATTTTACACAGCTGGAAAGTTTTTGATTAAAGCAATTTAAGGCGAAAGAAAAAACTTTCCATGATGTTTCTATTTAATTTAAGTTTTTAAGTTAAGCATCAAACTATTTACAAAATACTACTAGAACTAGATCGTATATTAAATCAAATGAGTTTTTAAAACATTCCAAATTGTACTATTTAGTACTATGTAGTACTGGTAGGTATTATGCCTTAGGATAAGTACAATAATTTAGAGCAGATTTAAATTGGCAGAACTAGTCATTAAAGACACTTCATTCGAGGACAATAAGTTTTGTCTTGAAGAGCTCAACTTAATGCATTTAATTATTTATGTAATTTTGAGCATTCTTTAAATTACAATCTACGACATGCATGTAGTCGAGATTATAATGTTCCATATGAAAAGAATAATAGGGGCGAGAATTCAATTTCAAATTTAAATCTTGAAGGCTCTAATTACACATTGAAATAAAATTAATTTGTCCTAAATCAAATGACTCTTAATGTTCATTTTAAATCTCTTAATAAACAGGCTTTTTAATCTCATCTATACTTTGGGACAAAATGCAGTTTTTCCTCACCGAATTTTTAATTCTATGATATAATTATAGAATTTACCTACAAGTCAAATGACATTCTGAATAATGCATGTCATAATATTGAAAAAATCAAAGTTTTAGTCACAATTGTACTTGAAATTTAGGACAAAATATGGCTTTTTTACCTGAATTCGAATTCGAATTCTGGATCGAATTGATCGCAATCGCAATCCAGACAAAAAAGTGTAACTTATATAATTTATATTATAGTTTTTGAAAAATTTACTTTTTGGATTTTGGTTTTCTCAAATTATTGAAAAAAGCAAAATTTGAGCAAAAATTTTGTTTTGAATTTTAAACTATACTAATATGTTTATTGCAAGATACTACTATTAATCGTAATAAATATGATCAAGCATTAGTATCAGGTATTAATTTTCACCAATTTTTTTAATGAAAATTTTATAAATGAGAAAATTTTATAAAAATGTATTTTTCTCTATCTACTTAATTCTACCATGTATTTCATTTTAAATTTCAAGGCAAGTATAATAGATTTTTAGAAATAAATTATGAGGTCTACTCGTAGCATAGTTATATTATAGTAAGAGTTATTTGGTGAAATCCAAAGTAAACATAAATTCACAGCTATTTATGACACATTCATTTTGTTCGGGTAATAATTTATAAATTCTAACCATAATTTCGGGATTTTGACAAAAAACTTTACTTTACTACATTTCCCCAATCATATCCTTTTAAATGTTACAAATAGTATGGTACCATAATACTACATAATATGTACGTATATATGCAAAAATGTAGGTACTAACCAGGAGTTTAAGTTTCAAATGGTTTATAAAAAATATTTCCCCAGATTCTCATTAGATACCTAACAATTAGAATTTCCAGTTTTTGTGAATTTTTGCAAAGAAATTGTGTATTAAATCTTCAAATACGGCTATCTCGTTTATACATGAGTGATTTGTTTGTATGTTTTTAGTAATAGTAAAATCTGAATAAAATACACTTGAATAAATTATCAGCTCTAGCTTTTACTTGACCTATTTAATGCCTTTTTGTACAATTAGAATAGAAATTGAAAGTATTAAATTGGTAGAAAATAATAGTTGTAATTTGCTTTGACACTCGGTCATTTGTCTTTTTGACCAAATCTAAAGGACAATCGAATCCACAGAGGACAAATAAACAACGAAAATTTCTCTATAAGGTACTTTAGTAGAACTACATTCTCAATTCTCAATTACAAAACCAAAAACAGTTATTGGAAGGCTTGACTAGTTTTTGTGACCTAATAATCTACAAAAAATAATTCGGCTGATTTCTATTAAATCAGCCTAATATAGTTAAAAAAAATCAAGCAAAAAATCCAATTTTGAAATAAAAACCGAACTTTACAACCGAATTTAAATTTTCAAGTTTCTGACTATATACATCAGGTTGAATGATCAAAATTTCTACAACTTGAGCTTTGTAAAGAAAGTCCAGTGTATATTTACCCAGAAAATAAATAGTTATTAACGATTAACTAGAACCTGATTAAACCAGTAAAATCTGGATTAGGTATCTGTAAATTGTAAATGTGCAAATTTCAATAAATTTATGCAGCCATAAAGTACCTAGTCCAATTACCTAATTACTTTAAACTTTTGTAATCTGGATATTTTTAGAGTAGATTTAGAGTTTTTAAAAGCAGCTAAAAAAGTGTCATTTAATCTAATGGATAATGTTTCAAGCTAATTAATCCAGATAAAAATAGCTTAAAAATATACACTTAAGTATTACATGTAAAACATGATATTTGCATTTTTTGAACCTTAAAAATGCTTTTTTAAATAAACTACAATACCTACATAATACTAAGCAAAATACTAGTATTATAATAATAATCTCCTTTAATCTTTTACTTACAAATGGGAGTACCCTACCTATCTAATAACCTGTAAAAATATTATAAAAATATTAAATATTAAATATCATAATATATACATATACCATATACAATTTTCTATATAGATGTTTACTCGAGCTCAAAAATCCATTTTGACTTTCGAATATCACAAAGCAAATAAAACTACTCTATAAACTATAAAGTAATCTTTAGATATTTTATATTTATGAAATTTATATTCAAAATGAAGCAGGAAAATATTCTCTATAAAGTAGATGTATTTAGATTTAAATTAAAAAAACGGATTGAATTCTGAAAGTAAAGAGAAACTAGTAGTTTTATGAAAAAGATCAAAAGATTTTTATGATTGGATTGGATATCTCATATACATAATACATAATATTATGTACTTATGTCTGTAATAACTGTATTAAAATTAATATGAGAGGGTTTAGGATTAGCATTAGGAATGAAATAGAGTTTTCAAAATTTCAAACAAATCTTTATAAAAATTGTTGAAAGAATAATTTCGATCTAAAATTGCATTTAATTTGATAAAATTTAAGATTTCAAGTGTATAATTCAAGTTCCTAATCTCTTTTTTTTTCTGTTGATTTCAGGTGAATTCAATCAGAAATACGAGGGGGAGAAGCTACAAAGGCTCGTAATTATTTCAAGTCTTAAAGATCAAAAACAAAAGGCCTATATACTGTGAAAAAGTCATATAGTTTTGAGGATTAGAGGATCTCTGTGTTATTTTATCAGATCCATCAACTTTTTCAAAAAAAAAATTCTGACTTGACTGAAAATACGAAAAAAAAGTTTCTTTTTAGGGTGAAGTGCGTGAGCAATCACTGATTACTTTCACTGGATAAGTTTATTAAACTTTTTTCTTACAAATACTATTAGCTACTATATAGTGCTATATAATAGTCATAATACTAGGTACTATAGACTATAGACTATATAGTACAAGTTATACCTACTATTATACAACATAGTAAGTAAGCCAAAGTCAAAGAGATTTCCCAATTTGAAGCCTATGAAAGATGGATTACATTCGAGAATTTGACATTCGGCTGGAGAAAGAGATGTATTATGCAGGTAAGGCTGATCTTTACAATTTTTTTATCCAATTTTTTTCCAATTTTTTTGGTCATTTTTATTTTTAGGTGAAGTCATCTCAGGACATGTAATACTGGATACTATTGAAAATTTCAAGCTCCGAGGTATGATCACTTAGCTGTAATTTCTTAAATGACCCTCTAAAATATATGTAAAATGGGTGCAAGCATTAAGGATTTACGATAAAATTGACGATAAAATATTTGAGTTTTTTAAGGTTTTGCTTGGCTTACTTTTTCATTACTTTTTTTTATTATCAATTCAATCTTATAGAAAAGTACATGGAAATCAAAAAATCGCTTAAGGTATCCTAAAATTTTCAAAACGCTAATTTTTCTTTTAAAAATCCATTTTTAAAGGATTTCTCTGTAGAATTTTGCAAAATTTAAAACACTTAATTGGCCTAGAGGTATGAAATTGTGTGTATTTACTTCTACTAGCATTCGAGTTCGAGTGTTCGTAATTGAAAAATGGAGTATTTTTGCTTCTCTTTCTAGCATACTTATTTATCACAATTTTTTAGCTCTTTAAGACCAGACAAGCCCATGATTTCACATATAATATGATTTAATTAGATTTTTCAGAGCTGATCCAGATAAATTATCTGAACAATAGATCTAAAGTTACAAAGTAGTTTATAATCTAAGGGAATTTTGCATTTTTGTCGAGCTCTATTCAATAGTGAATTTTTTTAAAGAGTTCAACCGCAATTTCTAGAGCAGGATTTCATTTTGCAATCTCGAAAATGGTTTCTGCCATCCAGTCAGTCAGTTCAGTCAGGTTAATAAGATTATGCAAATTGTGCGGGGAGCATATACTTAAAAACTCGAATGGTTTTGGATGGGAAAATTTCATTCAATTCTCGATCTCATGTTTTCAACCAAACCAGGCAGGCAGGCCTCTTGCAGAGATCGGAATTAAACTCTAAAAAAGTAGATTTAATTTAATTCTTCAAGAAAGTCCCAAAAGCCTACTATATAGTGCCTACTTACTATCATCAGTTCTTTACTTATTACATACTTGTACTTGAACATTTTTATACTTTTTATACTTAAGATTAAAGGAGAGTCTTCTCTACTAGTAACTATTTTTTATTTTAAAGCAGAAAGTCCATTAGGCTAAAACGATTTTTGCATTTTTTGAATCATCTTACTTTCACTTCACTTTCACTTCACTTTTTTTTTCGTCCAATTCCATTTTTTTCTCTCTAAAACTTGCTCTTTTTTACATTAGACTTTTAGACTTTATTGTAGTTTAGAGTTTAGACCTCAAAATTTTACATTAAGATGTGATCTAAAGTTTAAAGGCACTTTTTTTTTGCTTTATGAGAAAAATGTCAGGCATGATTGAAAAGTCATTTGCATATCCTATTTGAAAAATTCTCAAGTTCAAAATTGCAAATTCTTAAAGCTAAAATGTCTAAAATAATTAAGGCTTAATGGCTAAAAAAGCTTAAAATTCTTAAATCTTTATCCATTTAAATCATTTTCTGTTCTGAAAAACACATAGTTTTAGTCTTATATGGTAAAATTCTGAATTAGGTAGGTACCTACTATGACTAAAAAATTAGATAAATTATACAAGTTTTTACATCTTATTAAATCGGCTTATTTTACGATCATTTAAGAATCATTTCAGCTCGAAATAATATAGGTTGTTGACCTTAATTTGACTTGAAATTTGCGACTTTATCTGGTTTTTCAGAGCTGATTTATGTGAATAGACTATATTATGCAATTTACATTTTTACGATTTCAAAGGTCTGAAATGATTAGGGCTAGTAAATAAGAGTATTTTCCCTAATTTCAAGAAATTTTAAGAATGAAATGCTAAAATTTCATAAAAATTCTAAAATTAATTTATAGATACATAATCAATAAATTGTATCTAGAATATTTTCTAATAAAATTCAAGTTTTATAAGTAGAAAGGCAAAAGCACCTAGAGACATATGCATTTCAAATCAATTTTAAGATCTTTTTAAACCTACGGTGTATTGATTTATTTGACATTTATTCCCTGAATCAAGTGACAAGACAATGCAAAGGCTAAATAAAAGATACCGGTATATACAAAGTAGAATACTACTGCCGTCCCAGATATTTCAATATATCAAAGTCGATATAATAATTTAGTAGCTCAAAAGTCGAACTTTCAATCGAACTTTTGAGAATAATAAAAAAAACTTTTTCTATATTTCTTAACAATCTGCCTAATATCTACTATACTCGTAGTCTTACACTTTCTGTATTGTATAGTTTATTATAAGTTTTAAAAGTTAGCTTACCTTAAGGATTCAAGTCTTGGATTTGCAAGATTTAAAAAAGTAGAGGAAAAAAATATGCCAATAAATCCATCCTGAGAAAGGAAGGAAAGGGGACTTTGACTTTTTTTTTCTTTTCCTCTCACTTCACTTTTTTTCCTTCTTATTATTCTTACAAAAAAGTCTTAATATTCAATATATCCTACGAACCTCACTATACCATCATCAGTATAGGTAAATACGAGTAGTTAGGACATAAAGCATTTGGTTGGCTTGCAATTCAAGGCTCTTTCATTCACACAAGAATTGAAATTGAAGAATAGATGAGACTCTACTACTACTGACTACTACTGAAGCCTGGTTAGAAAAAGAAAGAAAAATATCTCAAGACATATGTGGAGAAAGTTCAATTCTTTACTTTTCCTATCCAAATATTTCTTTCTAGAGTAAAAGATCCGTATAATGTACTACTACTTTAAACAATAGGAAAATCTACCTTAGATTGTGCATATACCGATTGGTCCAATACCGACTGATTCGAATTATATATACTACTAGAATTAACCCAAAATATAAATTTTGAATTTTATTTCACACTTTTCTTAATATTTTTGTACTTTTGACATAGAATAAATAACCTAGACACAGCAAAATATCTATATTAGAAATTTTTTCGGGTTCGATTGCTTACTTTTCATGTCAAAAGCTGCAAAATATTAAGAAAAGTCTGCATATAGAATCCAAAATTTTTATTTTGGACCAATTATAATAGTATACTTATTTATAATTTGGACCTTCGGTACCTATTTATTTTAGTCCAGACAGGATTGGACCAGTAGGTTTTTGTTCTACTGTAATCGGTTTGGTAAAAATTATAATGTCCTCTCCTCTTGAGATACTTGCATGTAAAACAGTCTCTTTATAATCTGTAAGGTAAGGAACTTTATCAGTATAACGAGATACTTTGTCAGATGTTGCTATTTTTTTAAGATCCCATGAGAATACCTTATATAGAAGTTTTACTGTGTTTGTAATAGTAGATGTTAGAACTTAAGCTAAAAAGTTTTTTGCAATATTATTTCCTATATGAGTTATATCAGTCACATTCAGAATAATATGTATAAGGCGTTCGACCTACTCGAAAAAATCAAGAAATATTGCCAAAATCCAGCTTAAAAGCTCTCTTAAAGGCTATAATACTATACATATACGAGTATACATTCTTGTGATGTGCATAATCTAGAACTAGAATATGCATTTATCCATTTTATTCAACTGTGAAAAACATAATTTTGACCTATTTGACGATTAAAAGGCTGTAAAATTAAACTTTTTTCAGTTATTCTAGCAAATTCCTTTAAAAATTTCGACTTTTTAAAAAATATCATTCATATTATTTAGGTATATCATAAAGCCCAAGTTCTAAGTCATTTGATTTTTTAAAAAACGAGCTACAAAGTTGAGAAAGGATTACTTTAAAATACATATTACTTTACATAAATAGTGGAGTTCTTATATGTCTTGGCATTGTCTGTATTTTGAATATAGCTTATGTGACCTCAAGTAACTATCATTGTACTACGAGTAGTACCTACTAGTAACCTACAGTTAACTATCTGTAAGAATACATTGTGAAATTGAATTGTGATACTCGTCTGACACAAAGTTGTTTTTTTAGATAGAAAAAGTTTTTACAAAAATAGGCTACGAAGTAGTATATATCAGTACCCTAGGTACTTTAAATAGCTTGTATTTGCTTTTTTTTATTTCTTTACTGATATCGTACTATATAATACGCATAGGTTCAAATTTTAGTCAAGAAAGTAAAAGAAAGTTCGAATCCCAAACTCGATTTGCATGCCAAAATTCATTTTTTTAAATTTTGAAATGTATACCTACCCTAACATAAAAAATTACATTTGTAGGTACCTACCCTACACCTACATACATGTATGTATTCATTGTGGTACTTTTATTATTGTATTTATTTGTTTACTTACTTTTTTACGACTAGGCCTACCTTGTAACTTGTACTATGGTACTTATATTATAACTACAGTTATGTATGTACATAGTATGTATGTACGAGACTAAAGTTATTTGCATTAATAATAGACCATAAACTCTTTCAGAGTTATTAAATCTGAGATTTTTTTCAAAATATTGGGTGAATTTTCAACTTTTTAAGCATCTATATGATTGTCATATTGCAAAAAATATTCAATTTTTCTTTTTCAGTGATTTTAGAGAATTTTTTAGAGAATTTTTATCTTGTTTAGACAATTTCTTGAAGAAATCCAGGATTCAATAATTTGTTAATAAGCAAAAAAAATCAAAATTTTTGAAAAAAATCGTGTAAAAAAGTCTCATTTAGTGTATTGAATATTATTTATCAATAAATTAAAATACTTTCTTGAGATTATAGGAGCCTTCTTATTCTAAAAGCCTGTTTTTAGACAACCCTGATTCAGATTGTAGGTAACAGAATACATAGAAGAGGTCATTTTACAAAAGAAAAGGTTGAAGGTTAAGATTTTGAATTAAATAGTAAAACACGCGATTCATCAGTATATATTGATTTTTTTGAAATATTTATTACCTTTGGGGATCCGTTGAGTTTATCAGAAAAAAAAAATCCACTTTTTAAGCTCAAGACCAACAAATTGCGTATTTCAAATCAAAATCAAATCAAATCTCATTTTCTATATATCTTATAATATTTAGTAGGTAACTTTTACCTATTTGAGTGAGAGTATTTGCTAAAATATAAACATATTTTTTATTTGTGTATTTTATAGTATTAGACCATGGGAAATAAAATTTCGATTTGAAAAGTTCTTTTGAAGGGAATCGAAAAGAAATTTATTTACTTTTTATTTTGAATAAAACCTAAAAGGCATTGGTATTTGTACTAGGTATAGTTTATGGCGAAATTTGAGATTTCTTTTTCTTTTCCCCTTGGGGAAATTGTGGTCAATGATAGATAATAAAATGAATAAGCAATTCAAGATCAGTTTGAATTTAGATTGAAATTTAATGCAATTCTAGGAGGCCAAAGTCCAAAAAATCCTTATAGTAGATTGTATATTGGTCGATTTTCAAATTTCAAATTGTCGGAATGTCAATATAAGAATGCAGAAAATGGCATATATAGGAATCAGGAGAAATTTTTTTCTTAAAATTTTCAATTTTTCAAAATTTCACAAAAATGTAAAATTGTCTCAAAATGGCAAAATAGGTACGAGTACATCATAATATACTCGATTGCCAGAAGTAGATTTGAAAAAATCCAAAAGTTAGATCAAAAAATCAACTTCAAAAATTAGTAATTTTTGATTCCAAAAATTTTAGGATATATAATTTTGTCACTTTTTGAATTCTTGCTTTTTTTCGTTAAAATTTGAGTACTATAATATGCTAATATTATAGAGAAGTATAGAGTATTTGAAGTATTTGAAGTATCTGTAGTATCTGTAGTAGGCAATTTTGCTTTCTGAAGAAGTTTTGACCTGATATTTGATAAGTCATTAGTCATATAGTAAAAGCCAAAAATTTTGAACAAAATTTTAATTCAAAAAATTTTAAATATTCAAATCTTAAGCTTTTGATAAGATTAAGGATTTGATAAGATAAAAATTAGGAAATTTTTTTAATGAAATTCATGGCCTAAATTAGTTTTGATCTATTTAGAATTCAAGAAGGGGGAAAGACAAGTTAAAACTTGTAAAATAATCTTCAAAAGTAATTAAAGTCCTCGATAATTCTCACACGACTAGACAGTATTTATAATCTTCTATCTAGTAAGGTACTATATATGTATATGTAAGTAGAAAATCCCTTTAAAATGTAAACCAAGTGTTGTTTTTTGTCCTGGCTTCAAAAACAGGTTTGTTACACCCCCCAGAGAATATTTTAAACTTAAAACCGAGAGAATTTAATTTTAACCACGGTTAAATTCCTTGTTTACTTTTACGTAGTGCTCACTTCAATCTGTATTTTTAAGGATTAAAAGCATTAAAAAAAGTCCCTAGTCCTTAGGTAAATACTCTTGTTGTTGTAGACTGTACTGTACACTGTAGGTACATTTATAAAGTAAAACTGCTGGTACCTACTACTCGTATTATAGTAATAAAATAGACAAATGTTTGAAAATGCGCAGTTTACTATTCCTACAAAAGTTCAAATAATCGAATAAGTTGAAAAAACAATATTTGCCCTTATAATTACAGTTTACAATTGAGGTCAATTGGATCTCGATTCTCTAAAGGGAAATCTAATTACCTATCCTACCCTATATATGCTCGTGATTATATTAATTTAGTTAAAAATTATCCTCAATATTTCAATTTTTGAAGCTTTTAGAACAACTTATATAACTTTTATCTAAAGTCTGAAAATCATTTGTAAACTTTACGATTACAAAAAAGTTTAAAAATCTGAAAAATTTAACAAAATTTGATAAAATTTGTAGACCTAGAGGCCTGAAATTTTGACACTTTTAGCAATTACAAACCGGAAGGATCCAAAACCAAAAATAAATTTTAAAATTTGAACTATTTTGCCTTTTCAGATACCTAATATTTACGACTTTTCGAATATAAGCCTAAAAAATTGTATCTTCAAATATTGCGAAAACTAATATGATAGACCTTAATAGTCCAAATAAAAAAGAATTATGAAATTTATACCTTTTTTAATGTTCAAGTAAATATTGTACTAGTACTAATATCCTACAGTAACTACTACTACTATTACACATTTAATACTTACAGCTTATCTAAATGTTTTTAATAGCTTAAAAGCTTAACTCTTTACGACCCATTTTTATAACCCAATAAACCAAAAATGTATTAGAAAACATGCCTAAAATTTAGTCCATGAACAAAATTAAAAATACCCACTAACTGCCTTACATATTATCCTATTTATTAGTATTAGAAACACTTAATATTTATTAAAATTTTGAACCTTTTTCTTAAAAAAATGAAAGTTAATAAGGTGCTTACTATGCTATGTATGTATATGTAACAAATGCTAAGAATAAATTATTCTAATAAGCTCATATTTACAAAATTGAGGAAATAGAAAAAGTTTTGCTTGTTTTTTATGACCTTTAAAAGTTCATATACCTTCTATTAGTAGGGCCAAATGAACTTACACTGCCTTAATAAGTTAATGTAGTAAATATTTATAAGTATGAATAACATTTACATTTTCATAATAATAAATTGCTAATGGGTTTCTCCATGCTTTCTCCAGCTACTCTTGTATAACTACTAAAGTACCTTAGTAGTTGTAATTTCTTGTAAAAACTGATGGAAAGCCTTGATATCGATCCAGGCTTTACATTAATACAGTATGAAATACATACCTACAGTTAAACTCCTCTATAAGGCATCAAGTAAGGTATAAATGTCCTTTGAGCATTTATTTAAATGCAAAACTGCCTTTTTAAAAAGTACTTTTTTGATAATTAAGGCTCCTTTTAAGGTCCATTTTTTGAGAGTTTTGAGTACCTTATATAGAAGTTATACTGTACTTGTGTATATGTATATACAAGTTATTTTTATTTATCCGAAATCTTGCCCCTTTTGTATAGTAGGGTACGAGTATAGTAGGTACCTATATAAAATATTAATTTACACTTAACTGATTTCTTCTCTATTTTTTCTGGATGATTTATTTGCAGCCATACGAGTTGTCCTAAGAGGAAAAGCACATACGGGTAAGTCTCAAATGGATTGAAAATTGAGATAGAAGTATAAAAAACCATGGATTTTGATGTTTTTTATTAATTTTTTTTACATAGAATGGAAGGTTATCGTGTCTGGAGATAGAAGGACTGTGAAAGATGATCAATATTTCATTGATGATCGTGCTATTATATGGGGAAAAGGTATATTTACTTACTATTTCTATCGGTATTTATAATTTTGAGTCTATTATAAGCCTATTTTAAATAATCATAGATAAAATCTAAAATAAAGTGATAGAAAGATTTTTAAACACTCGTTTTTTGAGATACATATTAAAATATTATAAAATGCACAGTATAGAATGTATTTTACAATTCAAGTCTAATTAAATGCATACAAATATCTCAATTCGGATTTTTTTGAAAATTTCGAATATTTTTTTGACCATAAATTTTATTCATAGAAAGATATTAATAATTAATTAAAAGGTAAAAAAATCTCTAAAAATTTCTAAAAAAAAGTCATGTTTGCTAATGGGATAGTATAAGATCTATATAGATACTTGCTGGAAGCGTAAAAAGTGCCTAGTAAGTACCTGATACACAAGTTTTTCTGTATTTACTTTATTATAATGAGAATAAAAAGTTTGAGCCTTTATGGAAGCAAAGTTTTCCAAGTATCTAAATATTTAACTGTAAAACTAATTTTATGCATTATTAAGATACAAATGAAATATTTGTCGTGTAATGAATCAGTTGTCAAATAAAAGATAGATTTTAGTTAAAAAATACAGCAGAGCTCTTTTTGTCACAGTTGGATGTAGGTAATTTTATTCTGAACAGCAGCAGAAATACCAGTATACATAATACGAGTACAGTTATCCTACTCATCTTCAGAATAGATTGCAAAAGAACCAATTTATACTAGATCTAAATAGTAAATAAATAGACCACAATTGCTCAATTTTATAGAAATTTTTGTGCCACCACCAACTAGTTTAATTAAAGAGTAGAATTTATTGTTCATTTCCCTTCTTTTGATCTGTCAACTACTCGTAATTAATTTATCAACTAACCTTATACATTGAACATTTACACGAAAGAATCAACGAGACATTTCTCCTATAATTGATACAGTTAACCTTCTTTATAATATCTATAAAAGGCCTAAAAAGTCTCCAAAATTTGAAATAGATTACTTATATAAAAGTCCCTTGAGTCTTGAGATCAGATTTACAATACTCGTACATTATTTTATCAGAACCACTGACTGTTACCTAAAAGTTTTTTTTAGTACCCTACATATTATCGTATTTGGGTACTTTAAAGCCTCTTTCGATACCTATCTACCTTATGTAGAAGTTTTACTCTACCTAAATCTAAATCTAAAGTACAAATAGACAGTCATGTTTACCAACACTATACATACTGGAGAAAGTAAAAAATAGGTATCTAAAAAACCCTATAAAAATATCCGTACCTAGATATTTATTTCATTGATCTTTAGCATTACACATATAAACGATTTTAAATTTTCAAAATTTTAAATTATTTCAATTAGGACACTTTATACTCGTACTCGTAGTACTAATAGAAAAGATGTTAAAACCACCATTTTTTTTCTAGATATTATAAGCTATAAAAATGCAGAGACCATTTCATAAAGTACCTACTTACAAAGATCTAAATTAAATTCGGATATTTTTTGACAATTTTGTCAAATCAGCGCATTTTTGATCAAAAAATTTGATTTTCAAAATTTTGCCGAAAATGAATTCAGGCTTATAAAAAAGTAGAGTAAGATATTGGATGGAATTATAAATTCATTTAAATTTTATTATCAAAAATTATAAAAATACCTTCATACCTTTTAATCAGTCTATTTTATCTTTAGTTTCAAAATATTTACAAAATATTAAGGTTTTTTGTGAATTTTTTGAGCATGTATATCTGTAGGTATTCTAGGCAAGATATCTTAAATAGAAGAAAAAAAGACCAAAAAATCTATAACAAAGTATCTAAAGTTTTTTTTGCAGAGAAACAATTTCATTTCAATTTATTTACAAAAGTTTCTATTGTTCTTTGTATAATTTGCAAAATTTCGATTTCTTTCAACATTCACCTATATAAGTATTCATAGTATCTTGATTCACCTCTCTGGAAAAACTTCAAATATTCAAAAATTCAATTGGTTTCTTTGAATCATCTACTGCCTTCCATTCCATTGTTTGTATAATCTTCATCAGAATTCAGAATAAATAATACAATTATCTAGAAAAAGTCAATTCGAAATAAGAACAAAAAACAAAAAAGAATTTTCTAAAAAAATAAACCAATTTTTATAAACTTTTATAAACTCTAAACCTGTCCAATGAAATTACTGAACATTTCTCTTGTACAATATGTAATGAAATGTGAAATATTAGAATGACAAAAAGTTTAGAAGATTCGAATATGAAAAAGATACAATTTTTTAATTTAATCTTGACTCCTATAATCAGAGGAGACAATCATTGCTTTTTTCTTGATGTTTTTTTTAGAATTTCTGTATTTAGATTTAGAAATTGTCTCTTTTCATCTCTGAAAAATTAGATTTTATTGTCCAATTACAAGAAATAAGACCAAAATCTAGTTTTTCTAACCAATTGATATTTAATAGGTATTACCTATAAATTTATTTAAATGAAATGATAGTATTTTGATTTTTTTTCCAAAATTTCAGAAAACATTTCCTCAGTACCAGTCCTGCCGAGGGGTCAGCACAAATTTTCCTTCAAATTTCAGCTACCTGAGTCAAGCCTACCCCCTTCTTTCGAATCTAAGGCTGGAACCATCCGATATTATATCAAAGTAAGTAACTACATACATCTATCTACCTAGTATATATCTAATAAAAAATCATTAAAAAAGACTAATTTGAATTTGAAGTATAGGTAGGTAGGTACCTTTAAGTCTAAAAATTTGTCCATTTGAAAATACCTAAATCTATAAAAGAAATTCTACGAATATTAAATAAACTCTTTGAAAAAATTTACATTAGGTCTAAAAATGAGTTCAGTAATCAATTATTTTCAGAGCTGAACTTGGACCATAACCTTTGAGGTTACTTATGTATATTAGTATAATATAACATATTATATAGATTTGATATTATAGAGTAGGTACCTACAGCGATTTAGATTATAAATAAAAAACCTGTATAATTGGATAAAGCTTTTCAGATTTGCTCAAGTAGGTATGCATCAAAAAGTTTCACATAATGCAGGCAATAAATTTAATAAAAAAAATTATTATTTTTTCAAGAATCCTACTAAAAAATATATTGCTTAATAGATACATGAATACGGATATTTACTATCTACTTATAAGTAGGGTGCTTAAGTACCCTCCATATGAATAAAGTGCCTATGCTGAAAAATATATTCTGTCTAATTTTTCAAATGACGGATTAATGAATAATGACAAACTTTTTATTTTATTTAAAAATCTGAAAGTTTTCATCAAAGGATTACAGTTTTCTCTAAATTTTAGTCCTGGTATTTGAGTTAAAAAACGCTCAAATCTTTCTCATCGTCAAAGTCAGAATTTCAGTAGAACTGCAAGAGTATTTACTTTTACGAGGAAGAGTCGAGTTTTAATCTTTCTCTAATTTATTTCTTTAAGTTTCTTACAAGTCCTTGTACTTTACCTACCTAAAGGTAAGTACCTACTTTCTATATAAGTAGGGTACTCTAGTAGAGAAATCCGATAGGTTTAAGGTTTAGGACGACTAGATTTTTTAAGTGTCAAAATGGAAGAAAACTTCAAAAGAGATGAAATTCATCTAAACTTTTCTCTCATCTAAGCTCATTACTTTTCTACTACTACTTTGGATAGATAGGTATGTAGGTACATTTCTAAGGAATATCGACTACTACGAGTATAGTACTAGTATCCTTTATACATCCTTAATATATATTTTGGTACCTTAGTCGGTAGAACGAAGTTCTGAGTATCTATAAGATAAGTCAAGGAAAGTTTTGAAAATCCAAAGTCTCAAAAGTTTAAATAAAATAATAATAATCCTTATCCTAATTACGACGATGTCTCAGCGCATCAGATACCAGATAAATGATATTTTATACATACTTTACTTATAGATGAGAAAAGACCAGAAATGACTTGTCGAGTTTCAAAATTCTTTAAATTCCATTTACATATATATATCATCTTACAAAAATGGTCCAATCTAAATATGCAAATTTTGCCTTAAAAAAGTCTAAAAAGGTAAAAGTTTCGATGTCATGTTCTAATAGATCTGTAAGACTCTGACAAATCCAGGAAAGTTTTCCAAACTAAAAAGTTTCAATTTATTAAGAAAGATCATTTTACAAGTCAATTGGCCCATGATCAGCTAACTTCAATTAAAGTAAAGTAAAAACTCAAAGATTATAAATGTAACTAAATTTTGCTTAAAATATAAGACTTTTTAAGCTTTAAGGTGAACTATAGATCTGAAATTTTCAGGAAATTACCGATAAAACTTTCGATTATTTATAATTGAAGGTATGAAATCCTCATGGAGTACTTAACTACTTATATTTATCTACATATATCTTGTTGATTAAAACGACATTAAATTCACCTTTTGAACTTTTTGGAAACTTTTTATTTCTTGTTCGATATTTCGATATTGATTCAAAAGTGTTTGTAAACTTGAAATCATTCCAAATTTTATGATTGCCTGACTTCTTCGAATAATAAATGAAGATTCCGAGAAACAAAATTCGCAGAATTTTGTAGAAAGTATCCACCTAGTAATATACGATTATTATTATTATTATCCTATGTGGATGTATCTACCATAGCACTTGAACTTGTTCTTTTAGGGTATCATTTCTAAATTAAAAAGTTTCTTTTGAAATTGAATATCGACTTTCACTTGAGGATTTTCAAGAGAATTTTGAACAAATTATAATAATTAGGCTCAAATTTTACATAGGGGATATGATGCTTATGCGTAATTTACAAAATTGGAGAAAGTTATAGGGCAATTAAAGTGTAGATAATTGCTATCTACTACATAGTACCATACTACAAGTACGCTACTCGTTGATAATTGATATTATAGTAGTAATATGCTCGTATTTTAATTAAAATACTTACATAGTTAGAAGTTCTCATTAGTTTAATTGGCAAAATTCAAAATGCTCAAAATTTGGCGAAAGTATCAGGCAAGAAAATAAAGTTAATTATTAATTTTCATAAAAAATTGCAGGTACTCTATAGAGACACTTCTTTATAATTGAAATTTATCCCAAGTTTTAATTTAAAATGTTCATTTTTATGATAATAATCATTTACCAGGTCGATTATACAATAAGTACCTGTTACTTTTATCACTTCTTGAAATTAAAAGTTTTTGTCATATTTTTTTAGGAAAGGCATTTTATTAATAAAATTAGGACTTTTATTAGTTGAACTAGAGGTTTTAAATTTGCTTAGGTCTATCTACAGAATAGAAAACCATTTTAAAAATAATTTATGATCAATTTTGGGTCAAATTTGTCCATCTGTAATTAATAGTAAAGTTGCTTGAAAGTTTCTTAAATTCAAATTCAAGTCTGATAAGAGGCTTTCTAGTAAGTATGTATAGGGTACTAGTAATAATTACTATTCAGAATTTAGGACAAAATTTTGCTAAAAGTTTACTAATGTTTAAACAGAACTTGAATTTCGAATTCAAAATTTATAATTTCTACTTCTTAGGATATAACTTTAGTGTCCTACTAATTCTAGTAAAATTATACCTATACAGTATAGTACGTACATACTATTATTACTAAGGTAGGTACTTTTAAGTACTTGCAAAGTAGGTACTGCAAGAATATAGAACTAATATAATATAGAACTAAATCAGCAAAACTTTAAAGTAATCCTAATTTAATAAGTTCTACATTAATCTTTGAGAAACTAACTTTGTTCGAAATTTACAATTCAAATAATTTAAAACTTATTTCGACAATGCGTAGATTATATTTAATACATTGAATAATAAATTCCTATACTCTACGTAAATCTGTATCTTTATCTAAAATATCTGTACTGTATCTGTATACATCTTTATTATCAAAATAAAGCTTAAGATTTGACAAATTAAGTACTTATAAAATAGCTTAAAAATTGATAAAAACACGTAAAAAGCTATGAATAGCATATTTGTAAAAAAAAAGCTTGGTAAAAATTTAAAACTTTCTTAAAATTTTGGAATATTTTTTCCTATTCTAAAGAATCTAGTAATTATTATTATTATTCAACTATCTACAGATATTGATATTTCAACTATTGATATTTTTCTCTCATATTTCAATTTGAAACCCTAGATTTAGTATTGTGACCAAATACATATAAGACAAAAAATAGGATTTTGAAACAAAAATTGAGGTAAGAATACCATTCTGATAATGAAAAGTTTTGACAATGTTCCATCAAGTAAGCTAAAATCAATGGCAATATTCTTATCTCAAATTTCAATTTTGAAATCATAGTTTTAGTAATCAAATGGAGAAAAATTAGGATTAGGAAAATGGCAATAACAATATCATTATTAATTTTGAGAAACTAATACTGTATTCGATGGAAAAATTGTAGAAAACGTCCATAATTCTAAATATTTACAATTTGAAATCCGAGATTTTGTAAAGAAATCAAATGGAATAAAACTAAGGATAAGATTTCAAAATGAAAATTGAGAAAAGAATACCATATAATAATAAGAATTTCCAAACTTTTCCAAGATTAAGATTTTTTTATTATTTTACTTTAGAGAGAAAAATAATGCGTAGCTTGAGGAGGTCTAAAATAATCCTTCAACTTTCTCTCAGCCTACTTTCTCCATTCATTCATCTTTTATTTTCTTATTGACTTTTACTTTTACTGTATCTTGAAAAGTAAACATACCATTATACTTATCTCTTTTTAGTAAATATACTTCTTCTATGTTTTTAAGTATTAGAGTATGAGTTTGTGAGTATCTGTGTAGTATTTAACATTAATAAATTAAAGTCTACATCTCCCATTACCCATTTAAACAGTATTAGATTACTAAGGGAGAGGCGGATTCCTAATTCTAATCTATTTTTTTTACACAAGAAACACACTGATAACTTATAACTTACTTTGGCCCAACTTGATCATCATCAACATGATCTGATACAACATACTATATTAGTACCCTACTAGTACTGCTCAAATTGCGCGTGGGCGTTTCGAAAATTTCGAAAATTGCGTTTTGAATACATTTTATAACCTTATCTTGTACCATGGATATACCGCAGTAATCTTCAAAAAAACCTTACTTGTATCACTCATATCATATCCTTCATCTACAGTATTTATAAGTAGATACAGATAGATACTCGAGTCTCAAAATTTTATAAATAAAGTGGATTCGAATCGAATTCTTTGAATTTTTTTCCTTTCAGAGAATTAGAATCTACACTATATATGGTCAAATCGTCTAATAAGTCTAAATGACAATTTCAGCTTAATATTTTCCAAGTCAAAATATGTAATAGTACTTTTCTCAAACTTTCTAATTATCTAATGTCAGGTTTTTTTGAGTTTCTCAAAAAAATTGAGTAAAATCCATTACCTATCCCTATCTGTAATCTGTAAGTTACCTAATAAAACCTAATGTATGTTGATGCTTTTAGGAGTCATTGAAATTTGACACTTACTTATTTTTGATTCTAATCTTAGAAATCCTATTAAAATTCTATTTATTCTATTAAATTCTATTAAAATTAAAAGGGTGTTATTATTAGAGATATTTTTGTATAAAATTAATTTATCATTTCAGTTTAAACGCCTACGTTGTTTATTGTTTATCTATCTGATATTTGATACTAGTTTTATGGGTACATATGTTACTTGTGGGTAGTAGTACGAGTAGTACTTACAAAGTTAATAATATACATACTTATAGTTCATAATAATACAAGATTTCTTGACATAACATAAAAATAGACTTGATGACAATTTTTTTCCAAGTGTTTGGCGTTGCATAGATATGCGATTATTTATACCTACTTTTCTGAGCTCTATACATTTTTATTTTATTATTATTTTCACACTTACATAACCTTACTTTAATGCCTACATTACAATGTACATATTCTAGTATGTGTAGTTAGGTGTACTATTTATAGGACACTACTGAATTCTCGATGGAGATTAAAGAACTCCAAGGCTCAGGTAAAATGACAAAAACAGACAAAGACACTGTAGGTATACAATACAAGAAAGTCTATACATTTCTTCAAGTTACTAAAAAATAAAATAAAAATCCAGTAGACCAAACTCGACCATTAATTCTATAAATTCTATTCTGAATTGAAGCTCGGTTCGTTACCCACCATCCTTATTTAATCAACCAAGGGATTTCAAAAAAATGGTTGAAAAAAAATGCAGCAGTACAAATAAACTTGGATAAAAAATAGATTATAAAAGGGCTATAGTGGATATATACTGTATCTAATACATACAATTGTATTACATATCATATAATATTTAGGTAGTAGTATTTGTACGGTTTTTTCTACATTTTTGTATGGATTTTATGCTTAGCAAGAACAAGGTTGGAATTATTTGACATCTAGGTATACTGTAAATATAATTTTCAGTTTTTACGAGTTTTTTTTGTAAAATTCTGAAAAAATTTTACCAATCTTTGTCAGACGTTTTACGGATAGACTATCTCTTATGCTTAGAGAATTAATAAAAAATGGTAAATTGCCAACACTGGATAGTTGAATTGAAATCTTAAATAAAGATTGAGAGAATGAGAAAATGTACAATGTAGATAATACTTACTACTTATATGTTTGATTTCAAAAAATTGAATAACTTGTTAATAATGAATAGTCCTATAGTCCCTATTATATGTACTTGAAAATAGAAATAGAAAAAAAAAGTTTCCGTTTCATTTCATTCCAGTTGAAGACTTCTTTTGTAAATTGGCTTTATAAATTATTTTACAAAAATACAAAAACTCTATAAAATAAGTAACTTGTAGTAGGGTAGGGTACTCTGATCTGAAGCTACGAGTAGTTCTATTTTTTGTCAAATTTACTGAATTTATGAATTTATTTGATTTCAGGCGACTGTTGATATCCCATATGCCAGTCCACCTCAAGGTCTCAAATATCTTACTATTGTCGGCCCACATCTTGGTAAGCTACTGTTTGACTATTTATGATACTTTTAAATATATTTTAAATTTTATGAAAACTAAATATCCTTTAAATGTTCATTAAAAAACTTTTTTTTTAATTTTAGATGTGATGGAAGATCAATATCTGGTAAGTAAAAATGATTTAATGCGTAAATTAATCGACTGGAAATATCATTTTTTGCTTTAAATATGACAGAAATTTGTACAAAATAGGTATTTAAAGTTATTATTCATTTCCATATCTCATTTGAGTACATTTTATTATATTAATCCGTGATCCTTTCAAATGTACCCTATGACTAATTTTATAGTCAAAATCAGAGCTAAAATCTTGGAAATGAATAAAATTGAAAGCTTATACTACTGCTCTGGTGTTTTGCAAATTTGCAAGACTTACCAGAGTAAATGGATAAAGATAAAGATTTTATGAGGATACTCTAGACATAATGTTTTCATATCATAACTATTTAGTTACAGGGTTATAAAATGTACAAATATTAGTACTTTGTAGTAGTACCTTCTAATATAGGATATTATCGAGATAAGAGAACAATCCAGATTCTAATACTGGTAGATACCAGGTGGTCTTTTAAAAGAAAAATGTTTTCGAGCCCTTTACTCATAAAATCATTTATGATTTGCATGAAAACATTGCCTATTTTATGCTTCTACTGATACTAGTATAGCTGTTAGTTGTTAGCTGACTTACTACGACTAGAATAGAATCTACAGAAGGATAAAAGGATCATAAAATATGCCTATATATATTTTAATGTATAAACCAAGTCAAGTACTAAAGTATTAAGATTTTATCTCTGGGGACACATTGATGCTCCAAAATATCTCCAAAATATGTCAAAATATTTATGAATTGACCTAGATTCAGATGAACTTTGTGTCTTTGAACGACAATATCATAAATTTTAGACCAATAGATTTCAGTATAATATAATGTAGAGATTTCCAAATTTCCAATGTAAAAAAATTATACTACCTATTATGTATTACTATACTGAGGTATTTTATCGAGTAGAAAAGGGGTCTTGTGACAGTTTTAAATTTTATAACCTAGTCATTTCCTCCTAAATACAAGGTTATAACTTTTATGAAAATTTCAAAAAGTCAACTGATGACCCTTCAAAAAAACTAAAATTTTGATCAAATGGTATTTAGAAGCTGAATTTATATAATCTAATAATGGTGATAAGGCCACAAGTATAATCTCAAAGTTTTTTGCATTATGTACTTATTACCTACTTGAATTATGTAAACGATAGGCTAGACAAAGTATACTACCTACTACATATACTGATAGAAATAAACTTTGATATTTTATTGGAATTTATGTGGGTGCTTGAGATTTGAGTTTGAGGTAATAATTGTCAACTTTGATATTTTTTGGCCCAAATATTGACAGGATATCCGTCCTCTACTTAACCTATAGGTAGACATTCTCTTATCTCGTGTAAGTAATACTAAAATATTGTATTTTTGTCCTTAGGTTGCAAATATGCTTTTATCTTGTAAATTTTTTTCTAAATATCGGTAGTCGGTAATCGGTATTATAAAGCCATACTACAGAGTACACATACTAACCATAACATACTTACTTTATAGACATCCCGTCTAGATATATATGAACAATATGTAGGGTACTATAATATGTAAGGTCTAATACATATGTAGGTATTTACTAGAGAATTCCCCAATATTAGAGAATTGAATTTGCTTGTCCGATAAAATGCAGTTTTAGGCACTTTTATGCCAGATATGCAAGAAAGAATTCTAAAAAAAAGATCATTTAAACTTGATCGACCTTGCCAATATTCGATAATACATTTATAAACCCAAATTTTGGTCATAGATTTAACATCTTATGTACGAGATCTTGCTAAATCTAAAAAAAATTATACTAATTTTTTGCATAATTTTGATGCTTTCAGAAACCAATGGTGGGTCAAGCGAAACGAACAACCTGCTGTTTGTGTTGTGAACGAGGTCCAATTTCTCTTAAAACTCAATTAGACAGATCAGGTAAGTAATCAATAATAGTAATTTATTTATTTAATTTTTACAATTATAATTCACAAATTTTTGTCATTTTTTGTAGCTTACGTTTGTGGTGAAAGTCTGCGGGTGAAAGCTGATATTGATAATCAAACTGAAGAAGAAGCCAGACTTAAACTTAAGCTTGTTCAGGTATTCAGTTATCAATTACCTATGTAATATGAGTAATATGAATCTACCCCAAGCCTTACAATTAGTATAGTCAAACAATTTATAAAACTTTCTAGAACTTTCTAATGACTAAATACCAGCAAAAATTGCAAATCAAAAGTAAAAAAGAGCACAGCATTTAATAGTCCTAACTTAAAATACCAAATAATTAAAAGATAATGACCTGAAACCTTTATTTTGACCAAAATTTTAAAACTTACTTGTAAAATAGACCAAAATCGGAGATTTCAGGATTAAATTAGTATAAAATTTAACATTTTTTTTGTATTTTTTTTGACAGTATGTAGAATATTATATTGACCGTGGTGTTCTGGGTGTGACAAAGGAAGTGAATCATACAATTTTAGAGTACAAAGGTCCGGCCGTAGCCCCACATACAAGATCTAGATGGGACTCTGGATCCAATCTGATCGTCTCAACGATGCCACCAACATTATTAGGTTAGCCAGAAATTTCTTTCATCTTTTTACTGCCTAATAAATTTCGATCCTTTGTAACTAAACGCAAAAATGTGGGCTTGAAATCAAAGCCTGATTCTACGTTTTACATTTTAAATGTCAACAAAGACAGAATACAGACAGAAATAGAGCAAAACATATGTATAAAGAACAATACAAATACAAATACTAGTAAATTGAGCAGAAGAAGACCTTTGTAAAGACTCACAGTAGGAATTAAAATCTAAAATATTAAAGGTAGAATTGACCATTCATATAAAATCAGATCTGAAAAACCAGATTATGGCTTTGAATTTCCATATGTAAAAGTCGATTGCCCCATTCCTGTAAATGAAGTTTTTGTTTGAACTTTTGACACTATACAAAAGTTCGGCTGTATATGAATGTACACATACATATCACTGTTTCAAATATTTATTTAAAAAAAATAAAACTGCGTGATTTGTACAATACAGCTGTAAATAGAGTCTATGTAAGCAATATAAAGTACATCAAGTTTAAGCCGTTTTTGAATTATTTATGATTTTCGCATTCGCACCCAATCAAAATCAAATGTTTATTTTAAAGCTCATCTTGAATCTTGACTACTATACTGTATACTACCTATAGCGTTAAATAAAAGAGCGTAGAAAAATCTCAATCTCAAGTATCAAGATGGATATTTGTTTAGATATTAATGTCAGTACTTTTTCTGACATACTTTTCTTTCAACAACAAACTTATCTCTATGAATTATAATCACAAGAGATTTAAACCCAATGGATTTAAAAGTACTTTATACCCTTGAGAATCAACTCGGAAAAGTGTAATTTAAGCAATTCTAAACTCGACTTGCTGATTGATGCCTTTAAATATCTGATTATTTTCTTATTTTAAACAGGTGTTTGCAGACTATTACAAATATACTATGTTTTAAAGGTAAAAAATTATTTTAAAACTTTTTTAGTTCAAAGTGTAGGACTTTTTAGTATTAGAAAAATTAGAAAAAAAATCAGAAAAATATATCAAAAAATACATGTCCATTTTCAAATACCTACAACTACAAGTAGTAGAACTCATTTTTGAATAATAAATATATTCGTAGTCCTTGTTCTTGAATTAGTTATATTTACTCTAATTGATAATCTATTTATAATTATAAGAATATTCATTTGAATTTCAAATTTTCTTTTGGTAAATTTTGAATCTTTTGCATTATGAATTTTGAGTTAATTTATACTGTAAAATACCCTACATTTTATTGATAATTTTGTATGAGTTTCTATCAAATATAGATCTCCCATGTAAATATCACTATAAAACTGCTTCTATTTAAACATGCATGTACTGATAGGTAATATGATCATATAATTAGATTATCTAGAAAACTAGATAAATTTCGGATCTTTACGAGAAAAGCTAGTCATATTGAGTTGATATTCATATGAGTTTAGAATTCGAATAAAATTGTACAAACGTGACTATTACTCCAGATACAGAACACTAGCTATAGTATATCTATACAAGCTATAAGTAATTAACAATAAATCATAATTTCGAATAAAGATAATAATGCAAATTAAGAGTAGGGTATGATATCTCTTACACTTTGTGCGTTTCAAATTTCAATAGAATTTATTCACTATATTCAAACTCAATTGATTTTGATTTTTTTTAGGTCAATCTCGAAATGGAGAAATCCGGCGAAGACCTTCATATGCATTTCCCTATCACTGTAATTTACCATATTATTTTTTTGTTATGTAATTTTACATTTTTGTCTTTGTAGATTGCAACAGTACCTTTTCGTATTCCGAATGCACCATCTCCAAAAGTACATTTTGGTAATTAAACATTTTTATCTGAATACCTACAATAGATTTATAAACTACATTTATTCAACGAATAAACTTTAGGTTTTGAGAATTTAAATTTTGAAAGCATAAATTATCAGTATAGTCCCAATAAAATTTGGGTTTAAAAAAATCCAGAATATATTGTCATTTGAGAATTTTTAAAACAGTTGGTGATATCATTTTTATATTTTTTGATAAATAGCTACTGATTTGAACACCAAAAACATCGTATTAAACATAAACGGTTTTTGATATTTCATAAAATATACTTGCATTCTTGAAATTTTTCAAAGGCAAGTTAAATTGCTTTGAATTTGAAAAATTTATTATACGTAATACGAAAATTTTTAAATAGACTCAAATTATTTAGACAAGATAAGGTAGGTACATATACATATTCTGATGTCTTTTAAAATAAGTAAGCATTTGGTCAAAGCTTACAGCTGACCATCCAGTGTTTCTAGTCTAGGTCGAAAATTTTCAATTTACTAAAATTGCAATCGAGATCATAAATACCCCTTTTCTCCTCTAAAAAACCAACTTTTTTCTAAACCTTTCTTGCATTATAGACCTAAAATAAATACTCACCATCATTGTAGTAGATTCTAATCCAAAATAACAAAAAATAAAAATGTTATAAAAAGAAAAGTTTTGTTCAAAATTTCTCCAAGTCCAATCCAGTAGCAGGAGTAGAATGCAATGTAGGAAAACATAACTTAACTAGCCGAGATAAACTCGTGTGTGCATTTTAGCTGCCCAGAGAGTAACATTCAAGTTTATTTTTATTTTTACGGTTATTACGGATCCCTTGTCATTATAAAACTAAAACCCTATGTAGTGTAGTACAGTACCAGTATCCTATCCTACCTAAACTAGTTATATTTTGTATTGTGGTTTTTATATCGTGCCTGATGTAATCTCCCAGTTATAGAAATATACGATCAAATTGTATAGATCCCCCCTTAGTCTGGGGAACAATTGCACTATTTATTATTATAAAGAAACAAAAATACTCCTATTGTATTTTCTACTTTTTTCTATTCCAAACCTAATCTTATTAAATGCGTGCTACAGATATTAAATGGCCTTTTTATAAGTCTATATACTTTGGGGTCCATTATAAAAAGGGTCAAAAAAAGGATCCATAGTGCCCTTTATAAATGTCTGTCCATTGCAATTACATCGATTGTCTTATCAAACCATACATATACGTACCTTAAACCTTGAAACCTTTAGATCAAAAGTAGGTCAATTTTTTTGCTTTTCGAGAAACTTATGGTTTTATGAAATTAAATTTTCCGCAAATTATTCATATTTAGAACTTAATCAGTTATGAAAAACCTAATTCTGATCGCAATTCTAAATGAATTTGGTAAATTTTTCAAAATTTCGGCAAGATTTGAAATTTCAGAACGGATTTTAATGGACAATGGAGCAAAAAATCGTTTAATAGCAAATGGCATTCAATATTGCTTTCAAAGATCAAATTTTTAGGAATAAAATTTTCAGAAATTTATCCTAAAATTGAGATAAATTAGTTATTTCAGAGCTTATCAAATCCAAATGTACATTTTGATTTTGTATTTTACGAGTATAGGTATAACCAAGACCATTAGATTTATTAGATATATAAATCTAATGGTCTTGGTATAACATAGTATAAAAATATTTTTGAAAAGAATAGCAAAATTTATAAGATTTCGAGCTTTTTAATAATTTGACTATTTTTTAAAATATTCTAGAAGTGGCATCAGATCATGCAGGTAATATATTTTTACTATTATGATAATATGATAGTTTAGTAAAATTAAAATGATACTTGACACATTTTTCTTATTTTCAATATGCAGAGGGTGGAATGTAAGTTTTTTTATATTTATATTTACAATAAACATAATTAACTAACTTTATACATTCTCTGTTACTCTTTTTCTATTCTATTTTAATTAAATAGGTACATTGGTCCAGAATTCCAATTAGGTAATTTATGATTTAATTAAAAAATATGTCTCAATGTGCCCATTTATATTTGTATTTATGATGCTAATTTATATTTAAGGTGGTGTTTACGACGGTTGTACTCAAACTGATGACATTGTCCTCTACAGACCTGTCTACTTGACCATTTCAAACCCGAACAAACCAATTCAGCCAAAGCAGGACACCATTGATGGCGGTGGTGGTGAAAAATCCTCTGGTAGTACAACTCAAACACCGAAGAAAGATCTCAAAGTCACAATTAATCTACCAAGTAGTAGTAAATCCTCAAATGGAAATGGACCACCAGCATCACCTAAAACACCAAAAGGTCCTGGAACTGGAAAAAGGGTCAGTTTACAAGATTCAGGTGGTAATCCAGGCGAAAAGAAAGAAAGTCCAAAAACAAATCCAAATTCAACTTCAACTCAAGAAAAAAGTAACTCAATAATTAGTAGTAATAACTCGACAACAACAGCAACAACTGTAAGTTCAGGCCAAGTGACAATCTCAAATTCAAATACTCCTAAATCTGATACAAATTCGAATGGTTCCTCAACAACAACAACAACAACAATAACAGAGCCAACAACAATTGCATCTCCTAAAGAAAAAGGGGGGAAAAGTAAGGGTAAATCATTTCCAGGGAAAGTTGAGAAAGTCAGTGCTACCAATACAACAACAGCAACGGCAACAACAACAAATAAAAGTGAAACCGGTTAAAACTTTTGAAAATGTTTTTGCGAGCTTTTATACAAAAAAAAATTTAATCAACCATTCGAGTTTAAGACAAAAATTATACTACAAAAAAATATCTTTGAATTACAAAATTATCATCAAAGAAAGTCAAACTACAGAACAGATACAATTATTTGAGATCTTTAGATATTTAGACATGTTTTAAGAATTTTATGCTTAAACTATTTATACTCGTAGTATATTAAGCTTTTCTGGTCTATAGATATTGATAGTAAATAAATATTTATTTTTTATTTGCATAAGATCAAAAAGGGTAAAAAGATCTGTAAAGTTAGGCTAATGAATTATGTACCCTACAAATATCCTCATAAATTTTAAAATTGCTTTTTTTATCGATACCTAATATACTGCTTAATATAAATTCTAGATCGTGATTAATTAGAGGTAATTGTATTGTATGTACCTGATGAGATGAGTGTTATTTAAATTTTAATTGTAGATTAGTTATATCGTAGTTATAATTGAGTGAAGTGTGCTTTTATAAAAAAGTGTAAATAATGTTGTATGATTCTAAAACTGTTTTGAAAAAATTATACCTAAATTGTAAGTAAGATTCCCTAGAGTCTATAAGTGTTTAGTTATATTGTACACTACCTACTAGTAAAACTAGGATATTAAATATTGTAGATAATATGATAATGATAATTAATTTTAAAATTAAAAATGTGTTTTATAAAGACAGTTTAATACAAATGCATTTTAATTTTAAAGAGTTTTTTAAAGAAATTTTTCTAATTTTAAAATTTTTTAGGTTTTTCTGATGTATATTTGACTATTACTTATATAAAAAAACTCATTTAGGAATCCATTATATAGGTAATTGTAATTATAAAAAATTCATTATTAATTTGTGTTTTTGAACTTTGAACTAGATAAAATTCTTGTAAAGTTATAGATAATATTCTCATACTAACAAAGTAAGTACATTGCATAGAGATATGTATAGAGATTATTCATTAATGACAAAATGTAAATAATATATACCTAGATAAACTAATATAATTGATAAAATAATCTTAACTACATACAACTATCTCTTAATTTTACTTTTCTAATCTTAAGATAAAGGTATTGTGATCTGATTGAAGTTTATCATATTTTATAAAATGCTTAGAAAAATGTAAATACTATACTATAATCTATTAGATTAGGTAGGTAATACAGATAGGTAGATATTAGATAGTAGATACATACTAACAAGTTATCAAATTGAAATTTGTATAAAATCGACAAAAAATTTGATATGAAAATATGAGATTGCATGTATATTGTATTAACTACTACTAACTTATACTACTACTTGTTTTAGATAGGTATTTGTTATTTGTAAGAATCTACTATCAATTAAAATGAATAAATTTGAGATTCTGTTTTTTTGAAATGTACTTACCTTATACTTATCCTACATAAACTTGTAGGATATATTGAACCATATAGTGATATTTATGATCTATTTCTAACTACCTACCTTTTATCTTGAAAACATTTAAATAGGTCAGAAACTTTGCCATTTACTTACCAAGCAACCAGTGTGAAGTTAGCCGAATGAGTTAGCCGAATGGCTGATTTTGCCGGAACAGTCTGTAATTTATATGGGTAACTTGAGACACTATAGCCTTTCAAAAAAACATCATTTGGGATTAACGCCATCTGTGGACGGGTACGAAAATCACTAAAAACTGTGAAAATACGTGATTTTCCTAAGTTTTCGATTTTTAAAAAAATAACCAAATACGGGAACAGTCCACAATTTATAGGGGTAATGTAAAACACTATGACCCTTCAAAAAAACATTGCATAGGATAAACCCCATCTGTGGACGGACATCAAAAAATCGAAAACTTGCTAAAATCATGATTTTCCTGTTTTCAATTTTTTTTTAAATAACCAATAATCGGAACAGTCTATAATTTATAGGGCTAATGTGAGACAATATATCCTTTCAAAAAAATATCATTTGAGATTAACGCCATCTGTGGACGAGTATAAAAATAGCTAAAAACTCGGAAAAAACGTCATTTTCCTAGGTTTTTGATTTTTTTAAAAATAACCAGATACCGGAACAGTCCATAATTTATAGGGGTAACATGGGACACTACAAGCTTTCAATAAAACATCATTTGAGAATAACGCCATCTGTGGACGGATACTAAAAACACTAAAAACTATAAAAAATGGTGATTTTGACAAGTTTTCGATTTTTTAAAAATTAACTAATAACCGGAACAGTTCAAAATTTATAGGGGTAATGTGAGACACTATCACCTTCCAGAAAACCGTCACATGGGGCAAACCCCATCTGTGGACTTTTTATAATTAGTTTTTCTTTAAATTCATGAAATAATTGCAAATTAAGGGGCATAAATATATTTTAGAATGCTAAAACATACCAAAATGAAATATTTTGGAATACTCCTCGATACTTGAAACTATTTGTGACTTTCCTATGACTAAAAACCATTTTGACTAAAGTACCTAAAAAAATTAGGTATTTTAAAAACCAAAATATTGTAATTAGATTGGTCTATAACTTAAATATTTTAAATTAAAAAAAAGCATTAATAAACTGAAATCAAAGAATATCTTCGGGTTATAATGAGCTTTATAGCCTTTAATATGGGGTTTAATAAGGAAAGGCTTAAAAACCGAATACATACCTATATCATTTGATCAAATTTTGTATTAAATTTTAAAAAAAATAATTTAACAATATCTTTTTAAAATTAAAATTATTTTTTTGAAATAAAGATTCTTTAAAATATTTAAAATCAACAAGGTTGGCACCGGCTTGCTAAAATCGAATGGCCAAAATAATCAAAATACCTATGTAATAAAATGGCTGGCTAAAAAGTATCGATTTACTGCCCAAAATGTTGAAATGATAAATAATAAAATAAAAATGCAAAAATATAATCATTTTTAATCATTATAATTTCTCAGTTTCAAATTATATTAGGTATATCAAATATTTTCAAAAATCAAAATTATTTAAATATAATTATGTATATTAAATTTTATTATATCTATATAAATAGGTATCATAATTTTAGCCATTTATTGGTTAATTTTGCTAGTGGTTGGATGAAATTGTTTAATTAATTGTAATAATTAAAAATTAATTAAATTTAAATAGATACACTTGTGTTAAGACAATTCTTACATACATCTAAACTCTCAATTCTGCCACATGTTATCAAATGACCTATTTTGGGTGGACTTTGATCGAAATCTCTTTAAGTAGAGACTTGAAACTTTTTTTATTATGTCTGTAGAGACATTTTAAAGCTATTTGCCGAAAAAAAATATTTATAAATTCTCAAGCAAAAACAAAAAAAATGCTCATCTTTTATTGCTTTTTTCTACATTGTTCCTGAGCATTTATAAGTATTTTTTTGGCAAATAGCTTTAAAATGTCTCTACAGA